>OMLM01020975.1:293404-304906 GCA_900302695.1 Helostoma temminkii | reverse complement strand
TTAACAATGTAATCATTTACATTAATCATTTTCCAAACCTTGATTGTGACATTTATTTGTAAATCTCTCTCTCATGTTGTTTCTAACAGGAAAGAGAGGACCAAAACCAAGGATGAGAAGGCAGGACACAGGGACAGAAAATCCAGGAAACCAGCTGCAGAGAAAGAAACTGGCAACTCCATCAAAAAGCTTGTGGAAACGGCACCTACTGAGGTGTCCCATACGGCCGGCCAGCAGTCTGATCGTGGTCCCACCATTCCGCGCAACACAGGACAGAAATACTCTGCCATTCTCTCACCTCAAAATGCAGAGTCAAGGCATCATATCACTTTCTCTTCACACAATTAAGTTTGCAGGCAGAACAATACACCCACCCAATCAATCACTCGCAATGGTTATATTGGGGAGGTGGCACCAAACTGGCATGGCTGCTGGCATTCCACCATCTTAAGTGATGCTGGCCTGTCTTGGACATGTGTTGGCCTAGGGATATGTTATCTTTCTGTGCTGTGCAAGTGGACTGAGAAGCTGATGTGAAGACACACAAGTTTGGTGTTGAATGGCTGGGTTAGGAACCAAAGGTGAGGTGTGGCAGATTAACACGTCCATAAATATCGTTGTTTCGTGTAATCAGTACTTTTACTTGGCTGTTAATTAGACTTCCAGTGTAACTTCCATTTCTGGTTATGTATTTATTTCTATTTTGTGGAAAAGGTTATAAGAAAAAATATTTCTCTTGGACATTTCATGTAACTACATGTTTGAACATACTGTTTAACTGCTGCTGTGTCCTGCCACCTGTTAACTGTGCCGATTGTGATTTTGTTGTCTTCCACACAATTCTGCAGCACAACACCTCCATCAGATCTGTGGAATACTGTCTGTCACTAGCTATGAGCCTAATGTGAGTGGACAGTCATTTCACTGCTGATGTGCTGACTGACTGGTACTGAATGGATGCTGATGTGCAAGGACTCAGTTTGCATTTATTCAGTGTTTTGCAATATTGGAAACAAATGTCATGTTGACTGGATATCAACTAGTGTGACAAATGGAATAATCAATAACAAATAACTTGTACAAGTATTTATTCAAATTAGTTATGACATTTGTTACAATATGACCATAGTATTGTACATGAAATGTAATGTTAGGGTGTAATCTGTTTTCATCTATGTTACACTACAACCTACATTATAATCACTGTGATGCCTACTCTGGTATCAGAAGTTAAAAAAGTTCATAGTCACAGGTTGGACAAAAAGGTGAACAGTTTATTCTGTGTACAGTAAATATCCAGACATCCTCCCTTATAATCAACCTTACATTATGGAACAAATCAAGTCTGTTACTAATAGTCTATCTACAAACAGCAGGGCAAACAAAATTATTGTTTCGTGTAGCATTAGACAGAAATAATTAATAGGTATCTGTGGAGTATAATTTTAGTAAACATGCACCATTCCGTAGAGGAAAGTCCAGAACAGGACGTAAGTAAAAAGACCTCCAACAAGGCCCCCGGTGAAGAGCGGCCTCCGTGACTTGAAGCATTTGTTCCACCGCCGGCCAGCCTTGAGTATGAGCAGCAGAGAGAGAAGAAATGACGACAGGAAATAAAAAATGAAGCCATACAGTCCCGTCAGCCCGAGGATGCCGGCTGTTGCTCCTGACAGAGCAGACACAGAGGTGCGGCAGTAGTCCAGCACAGCAGCGTTACCACGCACGGCCACTTCACTGATGAACTGTGGTCCCTCTCGCTTGGCTACAACTCCTGCCATGTTGGTTCTGGTCGGCTTTTACAGGAAGGTGCTGCTCTAACTGGAGAGATTCAAACAGGTTTACAATAAAATTTCAAAATATTATATGTAAAGATGTTTTTTCAACATTTATTTTACATTATTCTCTACTTGACTACATTTTGGAAATAGAGGTACCACTACCATGTGTATTTTACAGCTGTAGAGCCTACAGCACAATGTTACTGGTTGTAATTGTTAACCAATATTAAATAATGACGTTTAAATCAACTCTACCTCGTCCAGACACATTAAAAATAAAGCTGCCAATACGTTCCTGTGTCACTACCACTAATAATAACACAATCATGACACAGACAGGGTCACTGCTACTGAATAATGCCTCCTTCTTAGTATTACGCGACATTTTGGTTTTGTTCAGTATTCAGTATATTTATTTAGACAACATTTTGACTGCAAGGTTATTTTTTTGTACGTTAAATTATATTAGCACTAGCTTACCAGCTGTAAATGCTATATGCCTTATATGTCCATATGTCTTTAAATGTGAAATTAAGGCAAGGCATCCAATTAATTAGCTAATATGCGACACATCAGGTTAAGCTTTCAGCCTTCATTGTTTGATGTCACTGACCACAACCTAACGTTAGCTGGCTAGTTCATACATTTAAAGCATTTACACAATCATACAAACAGGTATATAACACGCATTTAACAGTGGACACAGATATAGCTAGCAGGACACACATGATAGCTGTACGTATGGAAACTGTACATTAACCTAGTTTATTTAATCATTTAGTGACTAGTTACTGACACTAACATAGCAGCTAGCACTGTTAGCTCTAACAGCTCTAACGTCAGCTGACGGTAACAGAATACAGGTTCTCACCGGAGATACACGCAAAGATTCGTCGGCTTCTCGCAATGTGATTACAAACTCATAATACGTACGAATTCCCTCATAGGTTCGGCTATCACACTGTTTTAAGAAATATCAAGAGATACAACACAGAAACGGCACATTCATCCTTAGATGACTCCTAAACCAGAGAGAGCCATGCTACTTCGCAATGCATTGTGGGCACAGGCTAGCTCAGGAAGTGGTGCGTTCCTGGCACACCAAAGAGTAGGAAATACCAGTACCATAAAATGAAATCGGTACTTCAGACATATTATCAACAATTCTCGCTACCTGGACGTCATTTCTAATTTCTATTGTAGGTTACACCACAGTTTGATTCTTCTCAGTGACTCTGGTGCTAAAGTAAGGTTCAGAAGTAAAGTTTAGTTTTCAGTGTTAATGGTACAAGGAAATGTTCTTCAACAGCAGTGAACCTAAAGGGCTGGGAGAACTCTACTACTAGTGAAATTTCTGTTTTCTTCATTGTACTTCAACGTAACATTATTGACTTTGCCTTATCGTAGTTATGTCGTAAAGCAGAGCACACACATATATTGCCAGCCATGTCCTGCTATATTCTGGGTATAGATGTGGGCACCACTTCGGTAAAAGTCGTCTTATTAGAAAGAGGCTCCAGAGCGGTGGTTGCGAGCCACGCTTTGCCCACTGCGTCTGATATAATAGACAGCAGCGCGATAAAGGTGAGTGCAACAGTGTGTCAAACAAGTTTACCCTCCAGTCAGTTAATATTAACACTGCTGTGTGTGTGTGTGTGTGTGTGTGTGTGTGTGTGTGTGTGTGTGTGTGTGTGTGTGTGTGTGTGTGTCTGTCTGTGTCCTGTCTGCCCCTCAGGCTAAAGAGCAAGATACAGCTCGGATCATAGCCACTCTGAACCGGTGCATCGACCTGCTGCCCAGAGACAAACTGCAGCATGTTGTCAGAATCGGGCTGTCCGGACAAATGCATGGGGTTTTATTCTGGAAAGCAAAGAGTGGTAGGATCATTAGCTGCCTGTATGTAGACAACAGTGTGTGGTTAATGATACAGTTTGAAGTGCAAAGAAACATGTTCTCATCAGATGGAGGCAGAAAAGAGTCTGAACAAGTGGAGATGATGCTAAAATGTGCAAAACTGTAGTAAGAGGTCAGAACAAAGTACTGCACTATAAGTACTATCAAATAGTTTTAATACTACTGACTTCAATGCTATTGATAACATGGATGTGCAAGTCTAGTCCAGATTTGCTTCACATGTGCATTTTAGTAGCGGTGGTAACTAAGTACATTTATTCATGTACTGTACTTAAGTACAATTTCAGGTACTTTATTGGAGTGTTTCCATGTTACTTTTACTGCTACTCCACCACAAATCAGAGAGAAATATTGTACTTTTATTTATTTTAACAGCACTCGTTAGTAGTTGCTTTTTGCAGTTTTTATTCCTAACTTGGATGGTTAAATCAGCCCCACCTTTTGGTTTCACAATCTGTAGGAAATCACACATTTTTATTATCATTTACACCTATGAGAACTTGTCAATCTAGACCATATTTATGTTATCAAAAGCTTTACTTTTTCCTATTGTACTTAAAGTACAAAATTAACAATTGTATTGCACATTTAACGCCTTTACTTGAGTAGAACATTTATAGGGTAAGTCTATTTGTAGTCTAGGCAAATACTTAAGTATTAAGTAAGTATTATATTAAGTATTGAGTTACTGTACTTTATACACCTCTGCGTTCTAGGTTTCTGGAGAGATTAGGCTTTAAAATTAGTTAATGTACAGATTCAAGGAGAGAATTACTTCAAAAATCTGCAGTAAAACAGATTTCTGAGAATCATTCATTTTTTATTTTCTTTAGTTAGTAGCCATACTACTCAACAGTAAAATGAAACATTGAACCAAATAAGATGAAAGTTAATTTTATTTGTGCTATATGTAAACTGTAAACACACATTCAAAGGCGAAGCATGTGCCAAAGAAAAACAGATAGTAATAAATAAAATAAAATGTTTGAATGATCTCTGTTACTGTAATAACTTGGTGTGAAACAAAAACAGCAGCTGTTAAGTCACAAGATGGGAAAATACTTGATTTGCCATTCCTGCGATTGCCATTTCTTCTACTTAAGTAAAAGTATCTCATTGTAGAAATACTACATAAGTAGTATACTATAAGTGTAAGCATCAATATACAGGCCTACTGAAAGTAACACAAAATCAAAATAATCATTATGCAGAATATGTATCATATTTTACGTTTATAGCTGGTAAAGTTGGAGCTAAGTTTAATCACTTTGGTAATCCATATAATTTATTAGTTGATAATATTTAGTATTACAGTAAGAATCTACATCACTGCTCATCACACTACTGCAATAAAATGTGTAACTAAAGGTAAAATTAACACAAAATAGAAATATTCAAGTAAATTATAAGCACCTGAAAGTTTTGCCCAAGTGTGAAGTCAAGCCCAGATGACTCAATGACAGATAAAGACCTGCCCCAGTTCAGGACCCATGTCGGAGAGCTATTCATATGAGAAACTTGTATTTTCAAAATAAGAGGAAAGAATAAAACTTATCACATGTGTGGCTTCATGTCAGTGTTAGGAAAAAAGTATGGATCACATAGAGATAATGTTCTTTCTAGGAGCTGTGCTCATATCACCCAAAGCAGTAACACTGTAATGATAGAAATGAAAACATGAGCACAACACGAAACAGTGCAGCAGTGATGACTTGGGTCTAGTTGCTACAGGAACTTAAGTTAAAATTGTTGTTAACCACACCCACTGACACCATGTTCAACATCAACCAGTCAAAACAAAACGGAGGATTCTAGTCAGCTTGGTAAATACGGCCCCAGTCTTCTAGTAGCTCCATTTTAAACTAAACTCTAATGCCCTCTGCTGGTTGTATCCCTTACTTAAAATTGTTCAGAGATTTCTTAGATCAATAAAAAGTTAAAACCATTAAGTCAGACATTATACATTTTATTTAGGCAAAGGCTGAAATTAAGTCTTTTCTTCATGTATTTTGTCGTTCATAGGTTGTGATTGGTCCAACAGGGACTTCACAGCTAGAGACACCAGTCAACTGATAACCTGGCAGGATGGCCGCTGCAGCAGTGACTTCCTGTCCTCCCTTCCAAAACCACACTCACATCTCAGTGTCGCCACGGGGTTTGGCTGTGCAACAATCTTCTGGTGTATGAGAAACAGGTCGGCACAAACGCTTTTAAAACCCCACGCTGAGATTACCGAACCACTTACTTTCTCTTCTTACTTTCTTTGTTATGAAGGTAGAATCTAAAACTGTGTGTGTTTTTACTGCAGGCCAGACTTTTTTGAGGACTTCACAGTTGCTGGTACCATCCAAGACTATGTGGTGTCCATGCTGTGTGGTTTGGATGGGTGTGTGATGACGCCTCAGAATGCAGCCAGCTGGGGTTTTTTCAACACTTCCTCCAACCAGTGGAATATAGACATGTATGTAAAGCACCTAACGTCATGGCAGAATATTATCCTATTAATATACAGTTGAACTACTAAAAGCATGACAGATGTCCTGAGGGTTATGCATGTTTGGTGTTAAACTGAAAACATTTGTACATCAAAACAAGTTCAGTGTCAGAGCTACTATATGTCACCTACATAACAAGCCACTCTGTGTGTGCATGCTCTAGTCTGAAGGGTGCCGGCTTCCCTTTGCACCTGCTTCCTCACTGTGTGCCATCTGGTAACTTGGCGGGACAGACGTGCTCTGACTGGCACGGTATCCCTGCTGGTACACCGGTAGGGGCTGCCCTGGGAGATTTCCAGTGCTCCGTCTACTCCTGCATGAGTGCGCTGACAGATGCAGGTGAAACAGGAAGTCCCCAGTTGACTCTGAAGCTTTAGTAGTGAAAACGTTTTATTTTTCTAAAATAAAATCTTTTCCAGATAATCTGAACAATAGTAAAACAGCGGAGAATAATAGCATTGCTTTGTGTTTCAGCACATACCAAACAGATGCATTATGGATTAAGAGTAATCCTGCCAATAGTGTGTTTTGCTCCTTAGGTTTGTAGCTGTTATTAATATTCATATTCTCTTTCCAGTTCTTAATATAAGCACCTCAGCCCAGCTTACCTTTGCCATGCCAGCTGATTTCAAACCTCCAGCTCATCCTCAGCCTGCCTCCTCCAGCACTTACTTTCCCTACTTTGACTCCTCGTACCTGGCGGTGGCGGCGTCTCTGAATGGAGGGAACGTTCTTGCCACTTTTGTGGAGATGCTCACTGCGTGGATGAAAGAGCTTGGTATGCAGTTTTTACAATGTCGTCTACATATGAAACTGAAAGTTTGTGACGTTTCAGGAGAAAAACTGATAAAGTTGCCGCTCAAGAACTAATTCAGACAAGTCAATCCTGTCAAATACATATACATATGTCAAATACACATCATACCAAAGATTTAGGTTATAAATGGCATCTCCTGTGATAAAAAGGATTTAGAAAGTGATTACAACTAGATGAGCAAAGACCAATGAGAAAGATAGTCCAGAGAGGCCTGTGTGAACCATCAGTGATCTTCTGCACAGCCAGTTTCCATTGTCAAGTTTTTGTTAATCTATAGAGACTAAATCCACACCACAATGAGCAAAGTGAAAGCTAAAGGCTTGTTTTTACTCTACTGACCACAGGAAGAGAGTTAGCGTTAATAACTTCATTCAGCACAATCTTTTAATCATATATGTTTCATTCAAAAGTTTAATTATTCCTTCTCATCCCGCACAGGTGCAGAGCTGAGAGATTCATGTGTGTATGAGAAACTGATTGATTGTGCCCTGAACCAGGACACCAGTGACCTGAGGGTGACTCCTACCATCCTGGGGGAGAGACACAACCCTCTCTGCCTTGGTCAGGTAACCAACATCTCTGCCTCCAATGTCTCTCTGGGTCATGTGACCAGGGCGCTGTGCCGCGGAGTCTTGGACAACATCACCTCCATGATGCCTGCAGAGCGCCTACAGCAGGCGGGTGTCACCAGGATTGTGGGAACTGGGAGTGCGATCGCTCGTAATGAAGTGCTAAGGCAGGAAGTGGAGAAGGTGTTTCCTCAGCCAGTGGTGTATGGACAGAACGCAGACTCTGCTGTCGGCGTTGCCTTGGTCCTCTGTGACAGACTCGAATGAAACTCTTAATTGAGAAGGAAATCCCTGTCTGTTTGCAAGACTAAGAATTTAGCACTGTTCCGAACATCTTATGACTTTGCTTTGTTTAAGAAAGGAACAATCAAGCTAACTGAAATCCTGCAACATCTGCTCTAATAATCTAAAAAGCAAACGCTGTACTTTATATTCTTTGCCTCAATGTGTGTAGCATAGTTTTGAGATTTACAGGACCAAAAGCCCTAAGCCCACCCAATGACTAGTCAGGTATACTGCATTTAGCTGCTGACTCAGCCTTCAAACATTTAAATTTACTCTGACTTAACAGCTGTTTGCAATACACCAGGTATGTGATAACTTTACCAGACAATACCAGACAGTATAAAAGAAGTCAGAGGTAGTAAGTGATTAAGTACACAGTAACAGTAACACGGTTAGAGTGGGACACTGTACATCAAGCTTTCATTAATTTCCACGTTCTTGTAAACTCAACACTTGCACATGCAGCTCTGGTTGCTACTTTGGTTAAAAGTAAACCAACTTTTTTATACCAGTAGCTAAAACCTTAGTCAGCTAAGCCAGTCTTACAGTGAAGGGCTCACTGAGGGTTCATGTAGTCTATTGTTGCCTGTAGTCCAGGGGCAGTACAAAACCTAAACCCAAGACTTTCTTCTAATGACGAAATTCTATTAAATTCTTAGAACAGTGTTTTTATAGCATAATTTCCCTTTACAGACTAGATCCTAGTAAACATAAACACAATTCACGAAGCATCTTGGCTCTTAAATCGTTAAGAGTAGTGAGGAGGACTTGCTTAAGAGATTCTTAAGCATAAGACAAAATGGCAGAAAAAGAGCTAAAAGAAATCACCATCACCATTGAAATGATCACATGAAACGGTGGTGTCTGTTGCAACCTTCCATCATAAGAGTAACCACACAAACTATTGCAGAACTTTTCCAGCTTTATGTTGGGATGTACCTCGTTTATTTCTACTGGATGTTCACTTCCCTGGTGTCACTGGTGTAACTGATGGAACACACAACTGCATCATCGCACCCTCAGAAAAAATAATATTTACCAACATAAAAAGAGTTGGACAGCAAATACTTACATGAGTTATTACTATAGCAGTAAGTATATTGTTTTCCCTGTCCATTGTATCATCAAGTGAATATTTTTATTTCTGTATTGTGACGACTTTACTTTGAAGTCAGGAAATAAAATCTCCACAAGACGGTGGTGTAACTGATATTTATATGGATTTATTTCAACATGGGCACTGGCTGGGTGCCACTAGATGCTCCAGTAATCTAACTATTAATTAACACAATATCCAACATCAATCTAATCCAAACATAACATACCACAACATAGAACATACAGCTGTGATCATGTTCACAACAATACTAGCTGAACAACTGAGTCTACACATCATCACTACAGTGGCACAAGGTCAACATATATTTGCATAATAACATAGTATCCAAGATTATACTTTTGTACTCTGATTCATGTTTTGAATATAAAGCACTACAGTCACTTTGATAGTTTAAATGTCCAGAAGCAGCTTGGATAACGCAATAACTACAGATTATCTGATAAAGGTTTGGCTGCTCTGCTATGAATTTGTCTGACAAATGTATGCCCTACTGTGTGCTCATCCTGTGCCCACAGTAACCATGTGGTTGCATACAGTCGTGTGTTTAACTCTGAAAAAGGAAGTCATCTGAAGAAAGGAAATTGTATGATCTCACGAACCCGCATCTTCAGTGTGCACTTGCAGGCAGAAGGTCACAGTCACAGGACCACAGCGGCACTGAAAACACTCACACCCACTGAAGTGAAACCCTAAGGGGGTAAAAACAAAAGGAAGCTCGCGGAAGAAGATTTTATACAAGGACAGAAAACCCTGAATAAGAACGGCATACGAGGTAAGTTTCTGGTTTAGGATGGTTTATTTTCAGAGCTATGAGGATGTTGTTTTTTCTAGTTACGGTAAGCGCTTTGGTAGATTACTTAAAGTATATTGATTGTAGCGGTTTACGGAGTGCTAAACAACTCTGGAGCTCCTTAGGTCCTCTCTGAACAATGATGATGTTACTACAGTGCATAAACATGCATGAGCAGAGGGGGTCAATACAGCACTCAGGGCTCCAGTAATGTGCTCTGATATGCTCTTGGGTGGGTCCCTGTGGTCTGCTCATCTCCTGTTACATTTTGAGAGCATCACAGGGCGTAGAACAATAGAATTCATACAGCTGGGCGCACCGACGTGTACTGTTGTTTTTGTTTTTGACATTAATTTAGATTTTTAATCAAGAAGACTGTGGAAAACTTGCATCTGGTAAGTCAAATGTTATGATATGGCTGCGTTTCAAATGATCAGATTGCTTCAGATCACGCCCAACATCTCTAGTATCGTGCAAGCATAGATTGTTTTAAATAATTTGTATGTTTGTAATGTTTGTAGATTTGAACATACCACTATGCAGACATTTTTTAAGTGTCAATTTGAATTAGCTTAGATTGTGCTTTTACAAACAGATTTTACAGTCATAAATGAAGCTGTAGCTTCCTTCTGAAACTCAAGATTTGCATTACTGTGCTGTGTGTGTGTTGAGAGAAGGTTCTTCTGCACAAATTAACAACAGAAAGGTTTTTTAGAGTGAAACTCTTGTTTATATAAAAGATTGCAGCTACGTTTTACAAAGTAGATGTGTAAAAATAAAATGTGCTCACTTGTCAGTTTTTCCAGCCGTTGTTTCTTCATGTGCTTCATGTGATGATCATGGAGTTGTATGTTGTTTGAGTCACTAATTCCCTATTTTCTGACTGAAAAGGGGAACAAGAAGCCACCAAAGATATTACTGTAGGTTCCCATTTTCCTTTGTGTCTTCCTTAGAATCAGATTATTTAACATTTCATTGTGATCAGCAGAAATATTTTCACTTCATTTATTTACCGAGGCTGTTTCTATAGCACTCAAAGTGTGAACAGTTTAATCATATTGCTGTGTGTACTGCTGTCATGGAAATCCTCTACTAAATACACTCCTCTGTTACTCACCGAGGGTGAAACATCACATGTCCTAAAATATCTGTGTTTGTAAAGGCCAGTGTGGTGATGCCCTCTGGTAAACATACAAACTTAGTGAATGTTAACGTTTATTAATGCTTTAAGCTAATTTCAAAGCATTAATCATCCCTTACAAAAAGAGAAATATATTCAAGTATACAATTAGTACACTTATTTTAAACTAACATATTAGCAAGTATGCTTTTAGTTTACTTTTTATATAGTTATCACTAAACAGTAGTATGTAAGTATACTTCCTGTATACTGATAAATATATAGAAATACCCAGTATGCCTTTTAGTAGCTTAACTTTTTTATGAACAACCACCTATTAAGGTTGTAAATTAATAATTTGTCACTAATTGTTGTGTGTATAATCAGTAATTAATTGGTGAGTTATAAACTCATAACCGCTAGTAAGAAGAGAGAGCAGTGAGTAGTAGCTGTCTCTCTGTAACGTCAGACCTGAAAGTATTACTTCCATATACTTCTACTACTGAGCTGTGGCAATTGACAGAGCTATGCTTTAGCTCATCAGCATGGGTCGAAGTCATACTACATGGAAACAAATATCAAATATTTAACAATAATTAATAAGTGCACTTTAA
>OMLM01020975.1:264654-284848 GCA_900302695.1 Helostoma temminkii | reverse complement strand
GCTCATCTAGTCAACAAAATGTCATTAAAACAAAGAGACCAGAAAATAAAGAAAACGCTGTTTCTGTGTATCCTTGCCGTCTTCTTTCTCCTTATTGGTTGGGGTTTTGATTAAAACCATGCTCATTTTCAAAGGAAAGTCCAAGGACCAAACACTTAAGGCTTTTTAAGGGCTGTTAGGGAGTAATGTGAACAAAACATGGGCATCATTGTGTTTATACACACATGCGCAACCTCTCTCTCACCCCCCCACCCCCATCCCTTTGCCGCACCGGCTTACACACACACGCGCGCACACACTCACCTTTAACTGTACCCACATCAGCAGGGAACATTCACACACAATCATTAAACTTTAAAGTTACAGTAGTCTAGTAGATAAGCCAGTGTACAATAAAATAAACAATGCATTTGCTGTTTCACTTCAAACTCAAAGTCAGTTTTGTGTTCTTGCAAGTGATCAATTTGGTCTTTTTGAGCAAACTTCACATCAGAATCAGTAGCAACTACACATAATTCACTTAAGTTCCTGCTGCCAGGATCAAAACTCTGGTTAGGCTCGTAGTTAGATTCTACATGACATTGGTAAGACTAATATTTCTTCTACTGCAGAGTAGTGTCCTCATGACTAACCTTCAATACCTGCAAAACAAATAACCTTAACATTCAAGTAATACATGAATCATTTGTCATGCTGTGGAAATGGAAAACAAAAATCAACTGGCACATCGTCATAACAGCGCATCGCTCGTGTTAATTCAACTTTGGCCGTTACAAGGTGAGAGGTTCATAACTTCATGACTGCTCTTGACATTTCACAATCTTGTTGCCAAAGCCTCCTGGCACTGACAAAGTTTTTACTTAAACACCTGAATTCATTGCATTTTAAACGAAACAGAGCATCACCTTTTTTTCTCCCTGCTGGATCATTGCTATGTACAAACACTGTTATTACTTTGCTCGTTTAACTGACAAAGAGGAATCGATGTTGAATAGTCCTATTACAGAAATAAATAATCACATTTAAGAAGAATAGACGTCTGTCTACATACGCATACATAATGTAGCTTCCAGCGTCTCATGGTTTTGCACATTACTTTCTATTCTGTCTTCAAGTGATTGTGTATAATCTTTACTTAGATTTGAGTGTTAAGACCAAAATGAAAATTGCTCACTTGTCTAATAAACCAAAAAAAACCCTCTAGTAAGACTAAACTAAAAATTCCTGAAATGACCCATGTGGAAAAATAACATCCATTAATAGATTTTATTACTGATCTGTTTTCTTCTTCCTTACATGCATAAGTACAAACACGGGCTCAGTTGAGATCCAGATGCACAAATAGACAAGTATGAAAAAAAAATGAAGGCTTCCTAAAGTGACAGGTAAAAGACGTCATTAACAAAAATAAAAGTAGCAATTGATCACTTGCAAGATTTATTTAAAAAAAAATTCATTAAATATATTAATTTACCCTCTTTAACATTAGCGGTCATTTGTTTAAGTTAACAATTTTGTTTTATCATGTGTTTCCTCTCTTAAGACTAAACAAATGGGTTTGATAACTGCTGTGTAGACAAGGCCATAGCTTATCTGTACCCTGGGTGCTGGATGAGAGCGGTTCTGCCATCCACGACCTCTGGACCGACCCTCAGAGGAGGCCTATGCATCTTGCCCATCAACCCTAGATTCTGATCGCGGAAGTAGGGCGTCTGGAAGTCCCCACCCAAGTAATCTGCTGTTTGCATCAGAGAAGTCTGGGTGGTGGAGGAGGTGGAGGAGGAGCTCACTCCCAGCCTGTAATGGGAAGCCCCAGGGGGCCCACAGTCTAGTGTGGTGCCCCCTGCTGGGCCCGCGCCGTGGAATGACATGGCTACGTCCTGAGACCCGGAGCTGTCACTGTTCGGTGTGGGTAGGATGCTGTTGTTCCAAATGTGGGACTGGAAGTAGTGCCCATTAGTGTAGTGAGGCATGGGACCGGGCATGCCGTTGGTGTTGACAGGGGGAGAGGGAGTGGGCCTTTCTATGGGAGGTTTCAGTGTGTAAGGCTGACCCACACACACCTCTGCAGGGTAGCCCATACCCTTAAAATGGAAGGCAGGATCCCTGGAGGGCTGCTTACAGAGGTGGGTTCCACCGTTCTGAATGTGGGGTACATGAGCCAACTGGTGCTGATTCCAAGAGCGCATCTTCTGCTGCTGTGCGTTATGTTGTATCTGCTGATTCGGTTGTGGATGCAAATGATGTTGCAAGAGGTGGTGCTGCTTGAGATCAGTGTGGTTGGAAGGCAAGTGGTTCAAAACAGCCACGCTGGGTGGAGGGTGAGCTCCCACTGGGGCCGTGGCTTTCTCTTGAGGGCCAATAATGCAGTTGGGTGGGGGGAAGCCAGGGGTTGCAGGGTTGCTGTGCATGGACACCCTGGAGCAGGCGCTGATAAGCAGATTGCGACTGATGGGGCTGGGGTTGGCGATCTGGCCCTCACACATGGAGGTTGCGCCTGCACCTTGGGCTCGAGCTTGGCAGAACTGGTTGATCTGATGCACAATGGTGCTCAGGTCGGCCTGGTGGCCCTGATGCAGCCCGGCGGCCATGGAGAGTGGAATGGTTGAGGTAGAGACGGTAACATTAGGTGGTGCATCGCCATCTGGCAGCTTTCTGGCCCCCTGCAGGCCAGGTAGTGGCTGCTGCTGAAGATGCTGCTGCTGAAGAATGACATTAGGGGGTCCCTGTGTGTGGCCAAGGGCTGGGAGCTGAGACAGAGTCTGATGTCTGAGTGGGCCCTGAGGGTGTTGGGCCATGGGGGGAGGATGTCTGAGGCTCTGGGTGTGACCCTGCTGCTGAGGAAGAGAGATCTGTAGAGTCTGAGGTGGGTTCTGTGGTTGCAGGGGTAAGTTTTGCTGGGGCCGGGGTATATTCGGCAGAGGTGGGTGGTGGTTTAAAGTGCTGGTCGTAGCCACTTGGTAGGGTCCAGTGGGAGGGTTCATGATTATTTCAGGGTGCAAGCGGGCCCGACTACCGTCAAAATCTTTTAGGATGCCTTTGACTGTGGGCACCTTGACAATGGCGAGGAGACCCGTCTTGGCACTCGCCTGAGAGGAAGGATAAGGGCTGTATCGCTGGCCTGACGTATCCAGCCCGTTGACTGTACGGCGCACGTGGTTTCGCTGCGGAACCTTGACGCTGTTGGGGAAGATTTTGATAGTGAGCGGGTTGTTGGCAACCTTCTTAGCATATGCATCCAATTCTGCAGGGGTTGGAAACGGAGCGGATCTCATCCTTTGTGTGGTGTCCCCTGGGGTGGAAGACAGGACAGGTCAGGATTGAAAAAGAAAAGCAGGAAGAGACAGGATTGGGGAGATAAAGTAAATGGGGAGAGAAACACAATAAGAGACAACTTAATCCAGGTAGAAGTGCATATGGTACAAAAAGCACATCAGCTGTAATCTCAGCTGCTCAGAGGAATCTGATTTGGACAGCACTTTCATGTTCCATTCTTCACTGTTTTTCTTCTAAATCATGGACAGCTTCCACCTCATGCCAAAGAGATCTGATTCTCAGCTGCAGCCAACGCAGCCCCAGTCTAAAATCCAATTTTGTGGTAGCGTCTGTGACTTTGAGGTCAGGAGCTTTTAGTAGCCTTAATTGACGTAGCATGCAGGCAAATAAGAAGTATGCAGCTGATGGGGAGCTCTGCTGCTTTCTTGCTACTAAATCTGAACCTAAACAAAGAATGACGAAGGCAGAGATGGTCCCCTGTGGCTGCTTTGGGGAGAAGGGAAGAAAGAGGTAGACGCAGAGAGCAGAGCTCCATGACAGCAGACAAGTAATCAGACACAGTGGCAGTGTCTCTGATCTGCAGGAACACCTCCCAGACCTCAGCTCGCAGACATTTGTTACACCTGCTTAGCGCTGAGGCTAAATTTAACAATGCTAAAGTGACAATGTGAACATGATTATGTGTATGTGCATGTATAAGTTTCGTTTATGAGCCTGTTTGAAATCTGCCACAAAATCATGCAGGTGTCAGTGTCTTGTATATAACATAGCCATTTTAGTCAGGATGGATGAGTTTCATTTTAACACATATTGCTCACTTTCACTTATACGAATGCAATAAAAGTCAGTGATATTTGAGAGAATGTTTGCCTCCCTTATTTCCTCCATCCCACTGTCCCGATCACCTCTGCCTCGCTAGCCTGACCTACTTAAACCACGGCTTTCGGGCTGATGGACATGTGTGAGGCTTATCTGTGGCAAGACATATTTACCGAGCAACATTTATTTCCCATTTTCATTATTTCGGAGGAAGGGACGCTTCAGTTCTGTTAAAATAGATGTCACTACAACTATTCCTCTCTGTTGTTGAGTGAGCAGTAATTTGAAATGTTTGGATTGCTGGCAGAGGTCTGCAGTTCCATGGGGCCATGGCTGTTATGCTCAGTCTCACAGCAGGCAGATTGGGTTTGAGGGATGAGGCACAGAACTGAACTGTGAGCGCTGACATGGTGGCACCAAGAATTGTGCCAACTGGCTAATTAATTCCCGCTTTATTTGTGAAGAGGAAACAATGGGCAGTGATGTGCAGGGCTGGTATGAAGCGGCACACAGGGGGCTGCTATGACGAGTGTTCAGCCTGCTGATGGCAGCCTCATTAATGCAAGGGTCTGGGCCAAGGAGCTGGAGCTCGACACCCGCCATCACTAAGGCCTAATGTCTGTTGCAGAATAAATGCCAGGGTAAGCAAACACAGATAAATGAACACTTACACAGCCAGACAGACATGCTGAGGATGGACTTCACCTGTCAAACACAGGTGATGATTAATGGGCTTGTTGGAAATGATGCTCCATACAGTGAAATAAAGACACGCTAAAGGCAGTTTGATTTTAACAACTATTTCACCAAGTTTTATATTAACTATACAATGGATGCCATTTTAAGAAAAACTACACTTTGATAAATGCAACTTGTTTGCAATCAATATTCAAGATATATTTAGAGCCTGTGAGATTTTGGCACAGCATCTGCAACTGTTGTCAAAACCTCATGTCAATGTAGCTGCAGATAGGGTTCTGAGTAGGTGGGAAGACAGCACCAACAGCTGTTGCAATGAATAAAACATCCTTTATCACTTCTCGGGAATTAGATGCTGTAGATATAATTTTGGGAAACATGAATGAAGGTTAAAAACCTCAGTGACTTCATGTACGACACCAACTTTCACATTGTGCCCTGCTTGCCCAATTCTGAAATGCAGTTATACAGGTTTAATTCTGTGCAACTGAAAAGATCTAAAATGATCTGCCTTATAATACGATGAAGCAGTGCTTCTGGAACTGTGGTTAGTCTAATACATGGAGTGAAACTAATGTTAAACATTAAATGTTTAGCCACACATTATTATTTAGGGGAAAAAAACTTTTTTTCAAAAAAACCAGCAGCAAGTGTTTAACTGTAAATAGCTGTATTTGCTAGTGGCACTTGTGTAATGAGTTTTATGCTTAAGTTATAAGACTTAGGCAAGTAAAGAAATGTCAGTGTCTGGAAACTGACCAATCCATTAAATTGGAAAAGGGATTATACATTGTTAACACGGCTAGGGCGGGCATTTTGGTGAAAAAAAGCAGAATGATGATTTAACATAACTGTTGTAAAATGTGTAATGAAATTGGTAAATTAGTGCTTAGAGTATTTTCCACTAGCAGAAGATAAAAATCGACCTCTTGCTGTTTAGGGGTTCTGGCTGTTGATTATTTGTTCTAGTAATCAAGTGTAGCTCATTAGCAGTCCAATCTTAACCTAAAACCTAGATTAGCTGAAGAGCTTAAAGCATCAAGCAAGGGTTAATTAGGATATGAGTGAAGTTTGTAGGCGGCTGCTAGTGGCTATGACCATATCATCTCTTAGATCTCCAGCTAAGCACGTTGTCAGGGAGGGGGCAGGGGAAAGAGGCCAGTCTGGCCAGGCGTTAATTACCCCGCTGCTAGCTAGCTAGCTAGAACACAAGTGCACAGTCAGCAGGCACTAATTGGGGTTTCTTTTATTCAAACTACTGTTTTTATTGAACAAGGTTTAAGCAGCAGGGGGCAGGGCCTCATGCTGCTGTAAATTGCAATTTTCACACAGGAAAAGGAAATTAGGTCTGAAGCTTCTGCGTCAAATTAGACATGTGAATTTGATTTCTCACATGAGGAAATCTCCTTGCATTTTTGCAGACATTTGAGAGCACCCTATGCTGATGGATAAACCTTTGAAAAATGAAAAATATCATAAGCAGAGGAAGAAAAGATGGCTGTTTTTAATCTCACTAGGGATTGAAATGTGAAAGTCATTCAAATGGCCCAGCTGTACTAACTGTTTGTTCTTCCCGTAAGAACTGAGGACCCAGGTCCACTTCCTAGCACTTGAGTCATCCTGCCTGGGGTATGAGCTGTTTTTCTTTGTGACCTGCTGTCTTTATGCGTACCTGATCTACTCCTCTGTCAGCCTTTACAATTCACAGCCATCGTCTGTTAGCAGTCACTCCCTGATGATGAATAGAGGAGCTGCTCTGGCCTTTCCCTTTCATAGCAACCTGCATGCTCGTAACTTTAAATGACTCTGCTAGGCACACTTTTCCCTGCAGTAGAGAAGGCAGGGTATAGCGAGCTTGAGTGCACTGAGTAGCTGAAAGAACAGAGGTCAAAGACTGGTGAATGGGGACACAAGTTTAGTATGTAAATTCTTCATTTTATTTGTAGAGTATAGAGGTGACACCTAGTCAGCAACTAAAAGCAGTCAAGCACGTCTATCATGAAGTCAAATTATTACATTATCTTCCAGGCTAGGTAAATGATGGGGCTCAGGAAAAATAACAAGACAACAGTGTTGCTTATGGGCTGAAACCTAGTTCTGGCTTTTTGTGGCAGCACACAGGGAACTGCCTAAAACATAACTGTTCAGCCTACAGACATGCAGAAGGTGATCAACAGGGGCTGAATAGCTGGCAGTTATTGTTTGCTTGTTTGCATTTTCCAAAGGTACTTTGATAAAAATGATTTAGTGTAAATGCAAAATTCTGTGGCTTTTGATGTAGCAGCGTGTCTGTTAATAGTATAAAGAGCAGATGAAAAGGAAAAGCATAATGACAGAATCACAAGGACAAGAAAAAAGAAGAAGAAGCTGAAATTATACTTCCAGGAACGACTGTGCTGTGGGACGCACAGTCCATCACCAAAATGGATCACAGTGCTGGGCAGAAAAACAAATTGAACTCCAGTTGCACCTCATGCTCTGATGTTTCTTAGTGTGTCGCATAAAGGAAGAGCACAGAAACAGTCTAGCTGATGGCTGCACCATGTCAGAAGCCTGCCTGAGTGAGGCAACAGACACTGGCACTTAGCAGACTCCCTCACGCTCGCTGATCTCCTGGGGGCTGGCTGATTACTGTGATTCTGAAATTACAGTCTTGATGAGCTGGAGCATTTTACAACATAAAAAACTGCTGCAGAAATGGGTCAGGCTGGGGCTGAGTTTCTACCGAGACAGAAACAGGCAGGAAGGAGAGAGATGTTGAATTTTTATGATTTTAAAAAAAGCTGAGTAACTGGATGGCCCATAATGGGAAGTGACTTCTGGCTATATGCAAAATTCCTGCGAGAGAAGGGACAAAGAAACGATATCCAAATATGCACATGTTCAGGTATTACTGGAATCATTACAAAAATTATGCATAAATTAAATTACCTGTTCAAAAACTGATCATAAATGATCATTTTTCATTTTCAAAAGCAGAGAGATGAGAGTTTAAATGTGTTTTGGGTTGTAGTAAAATTAGGTACAACAGAGAGACAGCAGTACTGACGTGTTTTTACCATTTTCATTCATTAACTTGTCATGCATTAATGTCCTCCAGAGCCAATTAGTCTTTGCTCTCATCGACGACTGCTGGCTTCAACTCTCCATTTGCGCTGCAGCCACTCACACCCTGAAGAGTCCAAGTTTATCAGCAGCTGAGTTGAAGAACTCATCTGCATTGAATTAACTGGGCCAGATCTGACTAGCCTGCTGTTAAACCGGCAGCAGATTGAGACTTCACTCGACTCACAAGATCATCAGTGCAAACCAGTCGGTTGCAATCTGTCTGCGAGTCTGACAGCGACTGACTCTTCCCGATGGTGAAAAGAAACTGAGATGGTCAGACCCAATACATGACTGTGGTGAGAGTAAGCACACAAAACCACAGATCTTCAGGAAGAGGGGGGTGGAGCCAGTTCACTGTTCATCAGCAAATTAATGGGGCAGTTCATTCTAATTTCCGTTGAAGACAGATCTATGGTCCTGGAGCACAAAAATATTCTCTCTGTCTTTCTGGTTTTAACACAGAGCTACAGAGGAGAAGCAAACTAGAGCTGGCATGGGGGAACTCACATGGGGTGGGCAGCAGGATTGTAACAGCTTGGTTTTCTGAGTAGGATGATGGTGGTTGTTAATAGTGTGTGTGTGTGTGTGTGTACTTACATTTCTGAAGTCCAGTGTTCATCTGCGTGTGGGGGAGAAGCTGGAGGGGGAGGTCACCTGGCCCTGGCAGACAGGCCAGCATTTCACACAGACACTAATGCAACATGGGACACACACTCCTCACACTGCAGAGAGAGAGAGAGAGAGAGAGAGAGAGAGAGAGAGAGGAAGTGGGGGTGCACATGGGAAGGAGGTCAGTAGTCAGACATAACTGCAAGGCAGCACATGATGTGTGGTGATACAGAGGCTGGGTCGGACTAATAGAACTCTGTGGCCGTTCCCCAGAGGCACGAGGGAGAGGGAGGCTGAGGGAGACATAGTTACCTTTCAATTAGAAACTGATTCACACCTGGAGCATCAGGTAAGGTGACATTTGATGCCAATAACAACTTCAATTAAACATCAAACAGCTGAAGTAAAACGGGCAGACTGGGCCTGAGGGGCTGGCAGTTTAAATCGACTCAGTACCTCCTTCCCTTGCATGTTAGTCGGCTAGTTGGACCCTGCTACCTTTACCTCTGCGCCTCTACCAGACCATGGCGGTAGAAATTAATGACTCCTGTACACTCGAAAAGAACACACTCAAGAGGCCTGGCACTGACAAGTTAGTGAGTCTCTGATCGATACCGCAGTCCTCTAGACCTCAAAGAGGCCTTTATTTTGGGGACATTAAACAATGGAGCCGGCTCAGGCTGTGGTGAAAAGAAATGAATAAACAGGGCTACAGCGGCAATAAACGCTGCACACTGCAATAACCTGATGTAACAGAGAGGGAGAAAATGTTAGCCATGCTCCACTTGGCTTACTGATGTATTCAAAACACCACAGATGCTTGCTTAATCAGCACTGAAGAACAGTCAGGGAGCAAATTAAGTCTACAGAGTCCGTGCCCTCCCCTTTTGCTGTGTGGCATCAGAAGAGGGTGGCAAGTTTGCACAGACAAACAGCGTCTATGAGAGAGGCAATTACCCACAAAACAACCTTGGCATGCCTGTCTGCCGCAGGGTGATGGCTTAAAAGTGTCTTCCCCCCTGCAGGGGAGAAGAGACAAGTGGAAGAAAGAGTGACAAAGCGAGAGAGAAAGGTGGAAAGAGAGTAAGACGAGTGGCAGGTTTAGGGTGGTGGGGGGCCTGAACTTGCTTTTAAAAGCAGGAGCTCAAAAAGGTCAGGATGACAGCTCATTTAAATCCTCCCAGCGAGAGGAGAAAAAACAAGGCTTAATGAAGCTGCCAGTTCTACACAGATACCTGAGAGCGTTGCACCTTGGGGTGCTGTAAGGGGCAGGGCAAGGGGGGGACAGGAAGGGAGAAAAGGGTATAGAAAGGGGGGAGACGAGGTGGGCGGCAGAGCTGCAGTCTTCAGACAGGTCTGAGGATTTTAGGGGCGGGTGGTGCGGTTGATGCTGCGTCACCCTTTCTGTTGCCCAGTCTCCTTCTTCTTTCATCCTCCTCCCTTTCCCCTACTTTCTGATTTACAGCCTGGACCGCCATATGGCAGCAATCCCTGCCCTCGATTCAGCGTGTCACCATGCATTAACTTTAATTGGCCTGATATGTTATTCTTTTCTGTCTGCCTTGGAAGGATTTAAGGTACATAGCGCCTTGATGTCAGCAGGCAAGATTTTCAGCTCTCTCTCATTTTTCAGGGTGCCAAGATTTCATACAAAGATAACAGCAATCTCTTTGACAACAGGCAGGTTTGGGGTGGGAGAAAACTAAATATCAGTTTTTTTATCTTTGCTACAGGTTTCAAAAATGAAACAGTGGCAGGGGTGTGAAATGATGTTGGGGAAAAACAATAAAAAACCACATGCATAAACTGTCAGTTCATTTGTTATAAGAACACACACATCAACACACTACAGGCAAAAAACAGCCAACAGGCCATCAGCCCACCCCTTTCCTGCCTCCCCCACAGCGCCCCTAAATGTCAGAAAACTGTGCAGTGGGGAGTGTAGCGGCAAAGGTCAGCCTATGGTAATGCTCCAGCTGACACTCTGCTTTACAGCGCAGAGCAGGAGGAGATGAAACCCAACAGACAGTAGCCTGACATCTACTCACTTGCCTATCAACACCACTGCCACAGCAACTTCAAATATACCAAGTATCACACACCAAGCACTAGCGCCTTCTACAAAGGCACACACTCCAGCAGAGGCTGTTTTCAGCGCATTACACTATTTGTATTAGAAGTAGGATGACTACACCTGACAGAGTGTCAAGACCAGACAGGGACTAAGCTAGCTCGCTTAAGTTGGAGGCATTTGGCTCGCCTGCTGGCCTCTGCTGAGTTCTAACTGCTCTCTGTTCACCAGGTGAGGAGGGTGTAGCCTGGTCTGGACAAGTGCCTGACCCACCAGGCATCCAGGAAAATAGGTGTCTGCTCCAACGACTTACAAGGCTTTGTGATATAGAGACGTAGCCCCTCCTGTCCTGTGTGGAAACAAAGTTAAGTTGCATCTGTGGAAGCCCAGCTGAGCCAGCTGGGCAGGCCTGTGAAGCAGGGATTGGCTTGGTGGAGTTTAGCCAGGCGTCTCGCACTATCAGCCCCATGCAGACACACACCACAGGGTTTTCAGAGTATTAGGGGACCCCCGTGACTCGGCAAGTCTCCACCAGCTACTTATAGAACCGTTATAAAAGTGTGCAAATAATTGTGTGGCTTTTATTATAGACAAATGAAGGGAAGCAGACAAAGCAGGACTTGAGCAAGTGATGCGCGCGGCTTGTGTCATGTGTCAAATTGCTCCCATAAAAGCTGACCTATATTTGCTTTTCATTCCTCAGTGGGAAAGGAAAAAATGAAAGCCATCCGAAAGTGAAAAAAGTACAACGGAACAGGGAACAGACGAAGGAACAGCATAGCTAGAATCCATTTAGGAAATTAGACCAACTGACGGCATTTATGTACTCAGTGTTTTTGATTACCTTTTTCGTCAAATGTGATCTGTGTTTGTTTGAAATTTGGGATCCATGTCCAGCTAACAGCACAAGAAATCATCTATTAAAATATTCACCAGTAAATGCATGAGGAAAAGCAAGGACTGCACACCAAAAACAAGTTAATTAGAAGAAAACATTTAATACAATATAAAAAAATATGGTGAAAAGTATGTTTGGTCCTGTTTGAATATTAGCAGCTTTTCTCTACCAATTAAAAAAAAGCAATTAGAGGAACCAAGTCACCATGTTGTACATTGCTTGTGCTAACGGCTGAAGGGGAGCAGAGTGGAGGAGAAAGAAGGCTTCTGTTATTTTAATTGCATGTTTACCCCCAGGTTATGGGTCTGAAATAGAGCCAAGAAAAAATGTTGCAGTAAAAATTCAATGCAACCTCACTGTGTTGATTCTCTCAGGGACAGAGAGAGCGAAATGACTTTTCTTTGCAACCAACCAGTCTCTGAATAGAAGGCGAAGAAAGAAAAGGAGCAGGGAGAACAGGTTTTTACCCTTTAATATCAAGCCAGAGCATTCTGTAAAAACGAAAGGGGTAAAAAAGCCTTGAGCAGGAAGAAATGACACATTGGTACGGCCTTCATGAGCCCATTCAGACAATAACAAACAATCTTTTGCTAGCAGAGGGCCATGGGCATGTTAGGCTACGACAGACTGGCTCAGGGTCTCGCACAATGGATCCTGATGACTCCTGCACACCCCAAGGTGTTTGGGACCGGCCATTTGCTTTTTCAATCAGCTGAGAAACTGGACAGTGGACTTTTAGTGCACACCAAAAGAGAAACAGCGAGGGAGTGGGATTTGGCAGTGACAGTGAGCAAAGAGAAGACAACCAACCCAAACCCAACTTTCACAAAAACTGAGAGTCTGTAAAATAGTGGATCCCAATTTGCGAGACAAGGTGTGTCAAGGATAAAACTGTCAAACAAGGAAACTGCTGCAGTAGTGTGGGAGAGAGGAAGACAGCTACTTGAAACTACTCTTCTTTAGAGGGAGGGAGGGGTCTGCGAAAGAACTGGGAGGCTGCGTGAACGCTCAGTAACTAACTGATGAAAAAGTGACAGTTCCCTAAGGTGAGATGGTGGATATGGAGCGCAGAGAGACAGCATGCCCCTAGAATAATGCATGATAGTCCACAGATGGATTGGCTTAGTCTTTGCATAAATGGCAGGCACGGAAAGTTGGTTTCACAATGAGAACACAGGCTCTTAGAGGAGCTGTGTACCATGAAACTAACAAAAGGAAACATATTGGGGAAAGTGATGAGACCTCCTCTTATCAGACTGACCTTGTTCTCAACTCTTGTCTTTACATCAGCGGTTTGGAGTCTGTGGAGCGGCCTCTTGGATCATGTCTGTGGCTGCAATGATCGTGAGGCGAGAGGATGAGAAGATATCAGGCGGTGAGTGGCCTGGCCTGGCTATCTTTGCCACAGCTATGTCATCGTCATTACACGTTCACCATGTCTGTGCCGCAAGGACAGTCAGCCAAGCTCCATTCTTCAACATAGGGTCAGTTTCACTAACAGCCACTTAAGCCCACTTGGCCTCCCAAAGAGCCCTACAAATGTGGAAAGTAGAACTAAGTGTGCTCAGTCATGTCAAGTCTGGCCAAGGTCAGACGGGCAGATAGAAAGTGCTGGCAGCGCCGCATGCGTGGCGTCATGAATGCCAAAATGCCGGGGCCTTTAGCTGTGCCGTTTGACAGACATGTTTACACCTGATAGAAAATGCAGTGTGGATGGCCTGCCAAAACAGAGGGGATCCAAAATGAGGGGTGCCAGCCTAGTTATTTATTTATCTGCTGCAAATACATCCAGAGTGCAGCCAGAAGCTGGGCATGCCTCACTGAGAAAAAAGCTAGACTACTCTCACACATGACAGTCTTAAACCACTTGAGGGTGAATAAAAAAAAAAGGATCTGACATTAGGTAAAAGAAAGCTAAGATCTCTGAGGCAGCTCCAGAAATTGGATTTGATTTACTCCCACTGTTTAATACATCTCCCACTAGTTCTGATTAGCACATGACATTTTTCAAATTTACCAGAAACTGTTTGGTTCTTAGCACAGAAATGACATAAGTTTGATTTGTAGTTAAAAGCAATTGTTAAAAGGGCTAAGAGTCTGCAAGGTTACTATTTTCATTATCTTAATTTAGTATGTTAGTATTCAAAAATGTATTAATTAGCACTACATACAGCTGAGAATGATGGGAGTATCATTAGTTTTGCAAGTGATAAACCAAACAAATTTCACTGTAATCCAGACTTCTGGTCCCCATCAGATCACACAACTGGAGTCAGTGCAAATACATGTGAGAGCAGCAGCGACATGGTTAGGACAATACAGATGTAGAGATGGTAAACTGTATTATATGATCTGTATGTGTGCATTATCCTATGTGCAGTGATAGAAAGTGACAGATTTAAGGCATCTTGCTTATGAAGTTATGTGAAGTTACGAACTGTGTTGATGGACACTCCTAGCTTGAATAAATTACTATTCTGAAACTACTTTGACCAATAGGAAATTATGCGGTTAGACTGCTACAGTGAATTCTTTTAAGGTCTGAAACTGAGCCCCTTGTGGCCAGTTCTAACTGTGACTGTACGTCACACAGGCCTTCTGCCTGGTTAGTGGGAAATAACTCAGTGTGCTGAGAGGTAAAGCGCTGCAGTATTGTTCCAGCTGGCGGAAAAAGGGGAAATGAAGACGGAGTGGTTTGATTTCATTTGTTAGCAGGTGCATCCATTTTGTGTTCTTCCCCACACCCACCTTGCCCGTCTCACTCAAAGCGCTTATCAGAAATTGGACACCCCAGTGACAAATTGAGTCTGCGATTAAAGGCAGAAAGAGGAAAGCTTTGTTAAGTGCTGCTGATTGGGATCCCAGCCTGCCCTCACACATCAGAGGTGTGTGTGTGTGTGCGTGCGTGCGTGTGTGCACATGCATGCATGCTTGGTGTAGAAACAACAGAGCTGACACCACCACCACCTCTTCTCCCATTTTCCCTTCTCTCCAGGTGTTCCCACGGCTTACATTTCTGCTCTGAGTACTCAGCAAACAAAACCAAATCAATGCAGCTGTTCCCTCGTCTCGTCCTCTCTCTCTCTCTCTCTCTCTCACACACACACACTCACACACACACACACACACAAACACACATAGGAAAACAGCAAATGTACATATACACCAGTGATTTTCCCCTGCAGGAATAATGACCTCCTCTAATATTTCCCTTCTTATTGACACGTACACTGTGTTTAACAGAGAAAAAAGTTAAATCTCTGTGTGTTTGTCCCACCCAGACCCATATTATTGACCCAGCATTAACCAGGCCTGGCCTGTTTGTCAGCGTGGCTGAGCTGATTTAAGAGGAGGTCAGAGCAGCTCTGCTAGGCAGAACTGTACAAGCGCTGACTCTCACAAATCATCCTAAAAGGGCTTAACGCACAAAAACAGCTTCCAGTGTTACACAGGCCTGCTCTGAGAGATTTATCCACTATGCCATTATACTAACTGGCCTCTCTCCAATATGTGCTGTACATATACCAACACACACACAAAGAAAAAAAAAACCTAATTAGATGTATGCCTGGTCTAACTCTGCAGGAGATCTCACTCAATTCAACCTTTTACTATTCTGCATTAAAACATATTATTTTTTTGCCATTAATCTTCTATTTAATGCTGCTACTGCTCATATGTTATTAGTTTAAAAACCGTAAATTCTTAACTGTGACTCATGACATTATGAAATTATGAGTGGTGCCTAGATGTGTAACAATACTATCAATTTTAGGAATTTATAGGCTGTAATAACTCAGGGCCACTTAATCACTTATGAACACTGACCCCCAAAAAAATTGTCAGTGAACCACAGCTTTTACTTTACATGCATAAAAAATATTTTTCATATTTTATGCTAGCTCTTTTTGAGATAGAGAAATGCAGCCGTTCAAGTCAAAAACAAACCCCTACATGCTGATTCCAAACCCTGCTGCGTATGTGTTCGATAAAAGTGGATCCATCTCCATCCTGCATCTATGGAAGGTTGGTAAGGTCAGCCGCCTCCATGGCAGCTCTGACATTCAGTCTGGCCTCCAGCGAGACCAAACGAGTCCCCCTTGCATCAACAGACCAGCACAGGAATAAAAGGGATCTTTTTCCACTGGACAGGCTTGTGTGAGATGTGTTCATTTTGCCCCTGGCGACACACAAGACATTTGAGGTCTCCTCTTCATCTCCAGTGCATATGTGAGCGCCTCTCCGCCCCTGCCTCTTTCCCCAGCAGACACTGGCTTGGGGCACCGGGCAGGCAGCCGGTGACTCTGTGGTGAGCCAGGCAAACACAGGTCCAGGATGGCAAACATCTCACCTCAGTGTCTGCATGGGAACATCTGGCCCTCCCAGGCTCGCAGGTCCCTCCGTCTGTCTGCCTGTCTGACTTAGAGCCTACACATGCCGGTGGTGTGTATTGGTGTTGTCATGGCACCAGAATTTTTACTCCCACACAGGTACTGCTTTATTATACAAAAAACTATCCACAATACCAAAGCAAACAAACCAAATGTCACATAACAACCACAGCACTATGTTATAGTTGAGTTGGCAGCTTTGTTTGCTCTATTCAGCAGATGGGATCGGATATGTCGGGATGTCAAACTAACCAAATCTTCACAATTTTGTCTTTGACCTGAGTTTTGTGCAGTTTAGGTAGACTGAGATCCAGTTCAAAATTTACCATGGCTGGGTATCAAAGCTCCAGCTTTTTAGCACAGATCAAAATCTGACTGGAACTCATGTATTGCATCAATATTAGTTTACAGAAAAAAGTACAGAAGCAATAAAGCTTAATGTAAAACATCCAGTCTTATCTTCTGGCCTGTACCAGAGAGGTAGAGTTACATTAAATGAGGAATAGAGTTGGCACAGTTGATAAAAAACTCCTTTTCCTCTCCCTCTCTTGCTTTCCTGCATCATACCCCTCATACAGCTCTCCGGTGACCATCCAATGATTCAAGACTGATGAGGCATGCTCAAAGGTCTATGCCACTGAACACAGCATTAATGCACCCGGCAGCAAATTTTTTGCCATCGACCCCCATTCCCTGCAATAAGGACAGAACCATCAATCAGGCAGAGATGGCCGACACCAGACACAGGCTGATGAAGTAGGGGACTTTGGTGCTAATGACAAATGAATCTCTCAGATATGGTCACAGTATGCTATGATAGTCTGCCGAGAACACTTGACCTTTAACAAAATCCTGAGCCACTTTTTGCCAAAACTGTGCAGTGCAAAAATCGAGAATATGCAAACTGCTGTTGCTGTTAAGAAAGTGTGGTTATTGCCCCGTCACTCTACTCTCAGAGCTGCTGATGATCGGCCCAGCCCTCCTCTTTTCCTCACACGAAAGCTTTGGGTGTGACCTTCAGCGGGCCTGCTAGTCCTGCTAATTGGGGTCTCTACAAAGCACAGCAATGCACCCCCTCCACACTGCACCATAGGAGGGGCTGTGGAGCAAAAGAAACAATATAGAAGGGGCCTTGGTTAATAGCTTAATGGTAAACAGACAAAAAAGAGGGACCTGTGAAGGAAACTTAGACAGCACTGATGGAACAACTGTAACAATGGTGTTGGATATAATGGGCTGTTCAACAAAATTGAAATATATTTTATGATTACCAAAATATATTCTCATTGTCAATATCAAAATGTTTCCATATTTCTAAGCAGTGTGCAAAGTCTCTACTGTCTGTAGTTCTATACAGTTATAACTCTACAGGCTATAGTCTGTCAATAAGATCTTAGAGCTTTTCAAAACTATAAACAAGGAACACCTAACACCCTATATACTGTGAAAAGATTACTTTAGAGTCCAAAACCCCAATGAATTTAATGCCTTATCAACTAAGACACTAAAGCAGAGCATTACATGTGGCAGATATGCTGTGAATAACGACTGTGGAGTAAAACAGTAGTAGAACATAGCAGCAAACAGTACCTGATGAATCAACTTGATTAAAAAAAGAGATAATAAAATTTGAAAAAGTAAAAGGTACTACAAAGTGGTTTACATGTAACTAAAAGGGAAGATGGGTCAGACAGGTCAATTTTACCCATGGGCCCACAGGGTCAGTTCCTTGCTCTCAGCAACACGGAGTAGACAGGGAACTTAGAGAAGGAGCAGGCTCAGTCTGGCTGCAGCTGTGCACAGAGCTTGCCAACACATCATCAAATCAGGGCTATATCCTATCAGTGTGATCAGCACTCGGTATTAAAAGGGGAAGAAAAAGTACAGGAAGTCATTCTGTAAAAACAAGATACAAAGCAGCTTCATGTAGGGAAAGCGTCACTCAACTGGTTTTCAAAATATGTTTTGTGGATAGAAGACTGACTTTTCTGAAGGATTTAAAAGACATACAGTGAACCTGTAACCATTTAAAAGTAGGTTTGTGATTAGATCCGGTGAATGAGACTTTGAGCAGGGATGACCATGAATAGAAAAGTCTACATTTAATTTGCTAATCCGTCATTCCAATTGTGCTCTGTAACAAAGGGAGTGGAGAGTGGTGGGGCATTCAGAGGCAGTGGAGCATGCTGAGGGGTGCGTGTGTGGTTCTCTATGGAGCCAGAGAGGCCGTGGCGCTTGGCCCTGAAAGCCCAGCCAACGCTGGGCAGAATGGGCGCTGATGAGCTCAGTGTAGGCAAGACTAATCCCTTCACGTCCAAAGAATTGTTTAACTATGTTTGACTGATTAACCCAAACCCCTCGATTCCACTTACAATCTATTTGTTCAATCAAGTCTTCTGCACTCATCACACTGCGGTGTGTGTGTGGGTGGTGATGGTGAGAGAGAAAGAAAGAAAGAAAAAGAGAGAGAGAAAGAAACAAAGGGGGCTGCAACAATCCTTTTGGAGGATGCATACAGGAGTCAAAAGGACAGCTTTTTGTTCTACTTTCTATTCTCCAAATGCACATAGCACATGATTTCCTGCAAACCAGCTGTTGCAAACATTCAAAGGTCAGAGAACTCTAGCCTTGAGAGATTTCAAGTAGAAAGTCAGCAGTAGTGCACACAGCATATCGCTCCGGCATGGTGGTTTTTAACCAGCTTCATGTGAAAAGGAAATTTAAAAGCACTCTCCCCTGCGTAGAAAAGAGGTTGCAAGGAAGATTAACCCAGCTTCCTTTTATAGCCTCTGACAAGAGGTTAAATCACACATTACACTGCCTGAAATGTCTCCTAGTAATTAGATCAAGAATATTACTCTCTCTTCTTCCCCTTGCAGACTGTAGCTGATCAAAGTCTAATGATGGTGTCAGTGCCATTGGCATTACTGGCTCGGTAAATCTCCCCATCGGGATGGCAATCTGTCAGGGCCCCAAGCCCTGCTAAACAGCACAGGACATGAGTACAATGGTGTTTGACACAAAATACACTACATGAACCTCATATTTTCCTAACAAGCTATCCATCATCAGTGCACCATTAAGATTCACAGGAATGATTAAACAACTTTGTTTTGGGTAAAGGACTGCGTGTATGGTGTATATGTACACATTCAGCTGATAGAGATGGTGACGTGTTCGTTCCCCCCCCCCAATAACAGTGAAACCCACCACCGATGTATCTGCTGTCTTTCTATGCCAGAGCAGATCTAAGCAGCACCTGGTCCCTTGATGGGGTTAGAGGGCTACTGGCTATTAATTACAGCAAGTCGACATACAGCGCAGAAAAACTCTTGCAATGAGACCCTGGGATGTCAGATACACAGGCAAGACGAATGCTGCTCTGTCACACAGCAACATGACCTGCCTCAGGACTCTTTACACACGAGTACTTTCAAGTATGCTTTTCAAATTGTGGCCCACCCTTCTTCCTCTGCCCCCACCCTGTCTCCCTCTCTATCTCAATCACATTCTGCGGATGTTACGCTACTTCAGGGGATATTTTCTGACTAATGCAAAATGGTTGTGTACTAGCATGATAAAAGTTGACATTTTCCTTTTCTAATTCAATGCTTCCTTTGTAAACAACCTCGCCTTTTTTTTTTTCTGTGTGCACACGCACACGGGCTGCAAACGTATAATCATAAGTAGTGGTCGATTTCATTACTTGCTCTCGAACTCAACGGCCGCAAACAAAAGGGGGAAATGGCAGGAGATATGTCAATCATTTATCACTGAAAGATGTCTGACAAAAGAGGCCTAAAAAACATGACAGCTTTTCTTCTTTCACGTCATTCCCCCGGCTACACCACCTCTTGCATAAGGGGCCCCAAACAACAGACTGCAGCATGGGTCTGACCCCAATCTTGACCCCATACAGGTGGAACAGCGCTAAAACAGGAAGCAGGAGTGCTATTCACAGGACACAGGGAGAAAATGCTCTCAACCGTAGAACTGCTCTCTGAGATCATTTAAACAGGCACAAAGACAGCTCAGTGTGAGTTAAGTGTATTCTAATAGCTGAAAAGCAAATCCCCTTGAACACATTAATGGTAAAGACTTGTTCTGAGTGTAGACTAAAAGCATCTGGTTAAAGGGGTTTTGAGAGTCTCAATGTTGTATGAAAGTCTACAACTGTGTAACACTGTATTATGCTGTGAAATTGTGTCAAATTTAAGAGTTGTGGTTCAAAGTTTAAGTAGCAAGTTTTAAACCTCTTAATGTACAAGAAAAAAAACACATGCACCTATTGTGCAACCACCAACCTTCAAAATAAAAACCCTG
>OMLM01020975.1:224584-255396 GCA_900302695.1 Helostoma temminkii | reverse complement strand
GAGAGAGAGGGAGAGAGAGAGAGAGAGAGGGAGGGAGGCTGATAGAGAGAAAGTTCAAACATTACTGATCCTCAAATATCCTTTTGGTTTCTGGTTCAATTGGAATTCAGCAGTAAGTGTCTGCTAAAAGCTCCATTTTTGTTGCCCTTCTATTGCTGCTGAGCTTTTAGAGTTAGATGATGACAGATTGTGAGCTACCTGATATCCTTCATCATCCTTCTCAGTGGAGGTGTTTGTTCCGCCCAGAGCAAGTCCTCGAGGACTAACAAACAGCCGGCGTGTTTGATGGACTACGGGGAGACATCTGGTCTGCCTGGCTTTGCCATACAGAGTGAAAACAACACGTTACAGCGATCAATCAATATGCAAACAGTGTCCTTTCAGTCTGACGATTAACCTTACAGACTCCATGGTTATCGAGTAATTATATCAGCATGTCATTGTGAATTAGTATTGAAGAGTTACAGGGTGTGTGAGAGCAGTGTTCTCCTCAGGCTGGCACACTGCTTTCAGCATCGTTGCTCAATATATCCTCAACTGCAGTGTCACCACTGTGCTTCAGGGACCCCCCTGGGATAAGCTCTGTTGTGTGTAGTCAAGGGACAAAAAAGTCTGTGCAGTGCAATTTGTTTTGTGCTTTTAGACGCACCATTCCTCACAAGTAACGTAGAGAATATCAGCCATATCATTTGAGAGCTGTCATCCATTTTAAACTGTGAGCCGGTCATGTCCCCAGATGTGTTTGTGCATTGTGATGAGCTGATTTGAAAATGCTGTTGGCTGAATTTAGCCTGTGAATATCCTAACTGCTGTAAACAGGTGGTTTCCAAACTGGGGCACCAGAGGTCTTTACGTAATTACAGGCAGTTTGCTGCAAAGAGATGCATGGCTGTGGTGATTTTACAAATGAATGTACGTGTAAGTTTAAAATAACCGTGTCCTTATTTTGCAGAGTGGTTTCATAGCCTGTAGCAGCTTTGTCCACTTGAACCGTTTCCTCCTCAAGTTACCTACAATACTCAATCCCAGATTATGAACAAGCTCTTATTTTACATCTTTCTATTGTGCTGTGCTCTTTTACCGTCACCTGTGGTCACTCAGACCCTGATCTGTCATTTTTGATTTGAGAACTGAAGCTTGTCATTCTGTTGGTGTGTTTTTTGTATATCACAGAGTGTTTAGTAATTTTTAAATTTGGTATGTGGGATGTTATTGTGTCAAGTATTGGGCGCTAGAGGCGGTGCAGCCTCCACACAGACTTCACTGAGGACCCTCTTCACACCGGAAAACGCTTGTCTTTGGTCTGAGCAACATGGTTTCACCCTGTAGACAATGTGAATGTAAACAAGCGGCTCATTAAACGACATTTTCCGTCATTTCAGCTGAGGTACAACAGTAACTGCTGTCAAAGCTCAATGGCTTTAAGAGTGTGTGGTCGCTTTTTCAGGAGCGTCGTCTCCACACGGGTCGTCGTGTCTGCTCGACAGGAAAGTGCGTCATGGTTTCTCACGGCGGGTCAGTCTCAGTTTCTTCTTCTGTTTAACTGTATTTATAAAAGTAACACATAAAAAGTAAACACAAAATGTGCAGCTACTACTGGGATACAGTGACCTTTGGTGGGAAAGGAGCGATAAAACAAATCAGGACACATCTTTACCCTTTTTAGATGCTAACATTTTGCTAATTGTTGAAAATAATACTGCTCTTTCTCAACAGCTACTGTATGTTAATAAGCCAGACATAATGTTATAACATGTTGGGGGATAATATGACGTTTTCTTTTACAAAAGGAGGGCACATTTACACCTGTGGCTTCCCCAGGTGTGTGAGCTGCTGCTGCAGTCTGACTAGGCAAGATTATTTTAAGAGTCAAGTTCAGAATGAATTAAACAGTCTGAACTGTTACTTAGTCCTCCATACCACTCAAAATGTGTATTATTATTATTATTATTATTATTATTGACTTTATACAAAGTATGATGCGGAAATCCTGATTACTCCAGTTTACTTTAAACCAGGAGACACTGGGATTACAGCTGTTGATCAGCTGAAATGTTATTTTATCTAGGTAATTAGTCTGTAATTTCACCTATTTAAACATGGGAGAGATTTTCTTAATGTCTTCTTTCATGAAAAACTAAAATAAATAAAATATCAATAGATTAAGTAATGTTTTAACTGTAAAAGACGTAAATTCAAACTTCAGTTCCAGAGACAAGTCTTCAGATTGTGTTGTCCAAACAACAGACCAAATCTCAGTGATATTTCACTTTTATGTCATTTACCTAATTATAAAAAGAAAAATCAATTATCATATACGAAAAACTGGAACTAGCAAAATTTGCCAAATGACTAAAGTAATTAATCAGCTGTGAAAGTGATGAATCGTTTTATGTCAACAGATGAAGGGTTTCAGCCGTAGGCCTGTCCACATTTCTGATTAATTTTCGGAGTACATTTTTGGCAGGGACTGTGTATACATGGTAATACTGAGTCAGATTAACATCCAAGTAAGCATAATCCGTCAGTTGCCTTGCAGACCTGCTGGCAGTGAAGTGATAGAGATGTTGATATCTTTACAGGAAGTGTTGCCTGCAGCCGAGGAGGGAGGAATGGATTTATCTTCACTCCTGCTTGTTTTATTACATCAGAGGCGTTTCTCAACCGGTTGATGAAAGGCACAACAGCAGAGGCAGACAGCAGCTTTCATCGCCTCCCAGCTTCAGTTCCACCGGACAGCGGTAACCAGACCACTGCCTCAGAGATTTACATCCCTAAACCTATTTAATCATCCTGGTGTAGGCTTTTCCCAAACACTGCAAACATCATAATACCAGCAACTTCACATTCTAGTATCTTGTTTTTATATTATATTATATTATATTTACTTTTTTTGTTGTGTGATGATTAATTGCACTTTAATTTTATCAGGGGAACATCTGTCATTGTTACTGCGAGATCCGGATCAGCCTGAGAACTCAAAAACTTTGAAAGTGGCTATAATAGGTGCCCCAAATGCTGGGAAGTCCACATTGTCCAACCAGCTCCTTGGCAGAAAGGTTTGTCTTAACTGTCTTTGTTTTTGAACCTGCACTCTATGATTCATCTGTTTTGTTACGGTGGTGCTCATTTTAAAATATTTTCTAAAGGTGTTTGCTGTGTCCAAGAAAGTTCATACTACTCGGTCGCGTGCCCTTGGCGTCCTAACAGAGGATGATACACAGATAGTAAGAGTCGTTTTTTCTGTTTTTTCTAATGACTTCTAATAACGTTCAGAGGCCAAACGCTTAAGTCAAACCATATTTGTATTCTTTTTATAGATTTTATTGGACACGCCTGGTCTCACGACTGTATCAAAGGTTAAAAGGTGCTTTTCCCTTTTTGGATTGTTGGAATAATTCAAATTCAGTGGTAACCATACAGTATGATTATATAAGATAATATATTATTGGACGTTTGTTTTCACAGACATCATCTGGAGAATACTTTACTTGTAGATCCTTGGAACACAGTCAAAGAAGCAGACCTAAGTATGAAGTACATTTTTTATGAGCCAATAATTGGATAGTTTTTAGTGTTTAGTTTCAAAGGCTTATCATTGCAACTCTTTCCAGTGGTCGTCATGGTGGATGTGGCAGACAGATGGATGTGCAGCAGGCTTGACTTTGAGGTGCTCAGATGCCTGGCTGAACACCCAGACATCCCAGCAATCCTGGTCCTCAATAAGGTATGCATTATTCACAGGTTACACTGTCATCAGCACACTTCACCAGAGATGTAACGCATTTCAAAAGTCACGATTCAGATTTCACAGATTTAAGGTCACAAGTCGGATTGTTTTTCACATCAGCCTACCCCCAATGAAATGTTATGTTAAACAATTCCACAGTGTAGTATAATCTAATTTATATATAGAATATATTATTTGTAAACAGACACAGAGCAGAGGCTGCACAAAGAACAGCAGAACTGTATTTTCAGATCTTCTAATGTCAATAACTTATCTTTTTTTAAGTACAAACATACGTCCAGATAACTCCTTGGAACCTGTGCACGGATCAATCGGTCGACCAGTGACCATTATAACATTATACATCAAATGTTGGGTGATGATGGGTCTTGTTAGATACCTCTGCTCCTCCACTCGCTCTTAAGCCACAGTTCATGTGTTCAGAACCGGGATGGTGAACCGAAGGAATCACTGATTAAACACGATCCTTTATACCACCGCACTTCTCACCACTAGGAACTCACAATGTTCATTTGTTACATGATTGAGGTTTCAATGTGATTTGTTCTACATGTAAAAATATCACCAGACCTTCCTTGAACACTTCCCACTTCCCTGAACTTACAGGTGTAGTAAATAATGCTATGAACTCTTTAAGGTGGACCTGGTGAAGTTCAAGGACAGGCTGTTGGATATCACAGCACAGTTAACATGCGGAGTGGTGAATGGACGGAGGATGCGAGTTAGGCCAGTAATCAAGCCTCCATGGGCTGAAAAGAGGCCAGCAAGGGATTCATCACTTGATGAGGACAGCATGGGGCATGAGGACGGCACAGAGCCAAACTCTGTGCTGAGCAAAGAGGAGCTGACAGCACTCAGGAGTCAGCAGGGCTGGCCTCACTTTAAGGATGTCTTCATGCTCTCTTCCATGGACAGGGAGGACGTGGAGACGCTGAAGGTACACATTAGAAACTATGGAAAATGTAACAGCGTTTCTACATTGAAAATATGAGCAAAATATATGTGACAAAGCTATTCTCAATAAAAATATCTCAAAATAAAGGAACTAGAAGAGAAATACTTCACCTACATGAGAAGTATTGTCTGTTTTTTGTGTTATGCTTTTGTTTATTCTCATGCTTTATCTCATTTTTGTAGAACTACTTTATAGTTGCAGCCAAGCCAGGTCCATGGCAGTACCACAGTGAGGTCCTGACTGATCAGAGTCCTGAGGAAGTTTGCACAAACATCATCAGAGAGAAGCTTCTGCAGTATCTGCCCCAGGAAGTCCCATATTCAATGACACAGGTGGCCGATGTACCCATTCTGCAGGGACACTCATAGGCCACTAGCTGACAACATCCATCACATTCCACTCACTTTAAAGTCCTTCATGTTCGTTTTGAATTACATGCTGACATGTGCTGAGTTGCCAATATTGGAGCCTCTGTCTGCACACTTTACGGCTGCTTTTTGTACGACCCCTGGTGGGCTGTTCTATGTTTTTTACCTTTCTGCATTATTTACATTTATGTCATGATTCTTTGATGATGCTCTGTATTTATTGCTACTTCCTGTATTCTGACATCCACAGGTGTAGAATCAGTCCATCATGTCAAACTGTAATAGTTATTAGTCAGTGTATATGGTGGGAGTGTTACACATTATTTTCAGGGTCATTTGATGCACTTCTTCAATACACAAGTAAAAAATAACATAACAAGCTGACATTTCCTGCATCTTGCTTTTACCTGTTTTAACTCACCAACCATCCAGTTTGACCTTCTTTTACATTGTGCATTGTTAACATTTAAATGGCTTTGTTTTCAGGCTGTTGAACTCTGGCAAGACGGAGAAAGTGGGGAGCTCGATATTTCTGTGAAGCTTTATGCCAAGAAGGACAGCCATATAGTAAGTATCATTTTTGGCTTCTGTACTGGATATACATTTTGACTCATCTGTAAATATACTCGATGTTCAGCTGATTACTTAAAGAAGGTTAATTTAATATTTAGTCATTTTATATTGTGTTGATTGATTAATGACAAATTGACAAATGAATGTTTTGTAATGTCAGTGCAACACATACAAATTGCTTTGGTAGAATTTGAACCAATACTACTAAACTGAAGTTTCCAGGTGAGAGGCAGCACACGGCTGGAGGAAGCAAAGTCCTTCTCTCTGTTACTGACACCTGAAGCTTCTCTCGTGGCCTCTTTATTTGCCATACCTCCAGATTCTTTTCCTTGTGTTTTTAACTTGTAAATATTTGAGCAGCCTTTCTAAACCATACATATTTGATAACAAAGAATATGTGAAGCTACGTCTGTGGCAATGAAAGGTTTCAAGGCCAGTGACTTCAGAGAAGAGCAACTCAGAACATTTTTTAGCTTTTACATTCAACACAGGAATGACTAGAGAGATGTAGAGTCAGTAGAACATACAGAGATGACCAGAGAAATGAAATGTCATTTCTTTTATGAATAGTTCCTGTTGAAGAGCTACGTTGCCCTTTTCTTTGACTCAAAGAAACATAAAACTAATACTACAATATTTTGATGAGCTTTATAGAGTGTGTAGGTATTTATAACATAACAAATGCACTGTATTGCACCAAACATTCTTTAATCTTGCAATGCACTTATGAAATAGTTCACAATTAGAAATATTTTAGCATAGTTTGTGGTGACTGGCTGCATTTCATCACCTTAACCTTGACTTTATAAAAGCTTCTGAAATGGAGGCTTTCAGTGTTTTTTAAATATGCCAATATAACAATCCTGATTTTAAATTTAAATGCATGTCTTTTAATCATTTGGGACTGCAGCAAAATACAATCCATGGCCCTGTCTATTCACTGCTTGATGTTGCTGTATTTTATTGTTTTATTTTTTTGTCTGTAGAAAATGGTGATTGGCACAGCTGGCCAGATGGTAGCACGGATTGCCCAAGAGGCAGGCGAGGACCTTAGCAGGGTCTACCTGAGGGATGTCAAACTGAAGCTTTCAGTCAAGCTGCAGAAATGAGCAGGACTTTAATGGTGAAATCCTGAAGAGATGATGAGATGGAGATGTATTCTGTTGGATCTGACATGACTCCTCTTGTATTTTTCTCTGCAAAGCTCTGACGAGTTGAACAAAGGACAAAATCTTATGATTCTGACACGGAGCTATTATGGGACATGTACTTTATCCACAGTTGGAAGGCTCCCACTGAGCTTGTACTTCTATGAGAAAAAGAAATCCCACTCTACGTTTTGACTCCTGTATTTGTTACATCTCTTCAAGCAGCCCCATAAGACAACAGAACTATTTCAATGTAAAAATGTTTCCTGGTAAATGCTGTTATTATAGTGTTGAAGTACAATAACCGTTATTGTAAAATATTCACAACAACAGAATGTTTTGTCCTTGTTGTTATTTGATAGATGACAAGGGGAGATTTCTGGGTATGAAGGGAAACATGGGAATGACAGGTAGCTAAGATCCTCAGCTTCACACAAACCAGGGATGTGTGTTAGTTTCACGTCTGTTAGGTTTTAACCCCTGGACCCCAACGTCCATGCAAAACTGTATTGTATAGTGGTAAGAGAAATCATGTGAGCCCCTTGAAATTCAGCTTCCTGTTTTCTTCACCTGTGACGTGATCTTTATCTAAGTCACAAATATAACACACGTCATACTTGTTTATACTTGTGGTCTATGATTGTTACTTAGATTAAGATTTGCATGAATGCTGGTTTATCAAAGGAACAGCAACAATCATCTACATTTATTTAGCAGTGATATATTTAAGTTAGAAACATGGCACAGACTCATCAAATGGAGGTTCTGACACTGTGACCGTGTGTTTATGGCTGAGCAAGTTTGGCAAGCTGTGAAAAGGCAGATGGTTTATCTTTGGCTCTCAGAGCTTTTAACTTCTCTGGAGCAAACAAATAGTGTAGATAAACTGAAGTGGGACCTGCTCAGTCATGTTCACTCAGATGTCCCCAGTGTACCCTGCACTCCCACATCACTTTAGCCTTTGAAGTGTGGCCATCCATCCCTGCGAATATCACTTTTTGTTCGGCTGCTTTCTTCTCCTATTCTCTCCTCTCCTCTCCTCCCTGCACCCCCTCTCCCTCCGTCTGCTTCTTTGGCTCTTATAAAGCCCAGCTCTGCCCCTGAGGGCTGAATTGTCTCCCTAATGGATGGCAAAATGGAGCACTAACCTGATGCTAAAATGGGTCATATAATGGTGATTAGATTCATTCCTGCTGCCTGTGAGTTAGCTCGATGGTTACTCTATCCGAGGCATCTTGATGAATAACCAGCCAGTGGCCTAAAGCAAAGGCGATGAGGGAGGGGTGGGGGCTTGAATGTCTCACAGAAGCTGTGTCAACCCCTCAAGCTCTCTGCAGTGGCTGCTTCCTAGTGATTAGACAAGCCGGTTGTGCAGCAGAGATCAGCACTTAGACAAGCCAACTGCTGCTGGAAAATATTATGGATGATGTATGTCAGCGTGCACATTAAAGTAATCCTTCAAACACAAAATACTTAGAATGCTCATACTGTCCTTTTAACCAAATAACGAGATACTCATTTGTTTGGAGCCATGAGCTTTATTTCACATGCATCCACAAGCATAACTAATATGTCCTTTAGAATGAATAGCATCAATTACAGACATTTCCGTTCGTTCATCCCGCTGGTTCAGATGTCATTGAGCGAGGGCCGTAGAACCCTTACCATTACTAAAACTCAGTAATGGTAACGGTTTGACGGCCATCCTCTGCTGAGCTTGCAGCCTGCTGTCAGTTAGGCCTGAGCGTGTGCTGATAACGCTGGAGGTGGAATGAAACCCTGGATAGTACATCATCTATACTGTAGTGTCTCTTTAATAAACTTACAGTATAAGATGATATCCTGTCCAGAGCACAAGGGCTTAAGCGTTGGCAGAGTGTTGTGGCAGTGCTTGTAATCTGCAAGACAAAGGCAGAGGTGTTAAAAAAGGAAAAAAAATCAAAACATGTTAATAATGCGGTTTAAATACTATATTGAAAGGCTTGTATTTAAAACTAACATCCTTAACCCTGCAACACTAACATCTGTGCCACCTGCTGAAGAAACAGGCCTCAGACTCTGTTACTCACTCACCTTTTCCACTGCATCTTTGCTGACACTTCCCTCCACAACATTTTATGGCTCCTATGTGTCCATGTCTGGTTCACAGTCTCCTTACTGCTCTGGCTGCTGGGCTCCTGCACTTAAAGGCCCCCAGCTCATTAGCATACTGTGATGAAATCTGGGGTGGACCAGACAGCACGGGTTGAACTTTTTTCTTATCTGGTCCTAACCTGACTGACTCTGTCAGTGATGGTCCACACCCTTATTTCCCAAAGCTGGACTTTACAGAAAATGACAAAAACACAAAAATAAATCCCCATAAATTTTAACTGTATATAGCTACAGTACGATTAAAAAACAAAAACAGTGGACAGAAGCAAGAACCTACAGTACACAAGACAAAATATTCAGTGCTTTCATGAGAAACTTTTCTAATTTGCCATTTTCATTATTTTTTATAATACTATTTTGTAGCACAAATTATTTTTAGCAGCAGTAATTTAGGTAAACACTGTGCTGAAAAACACTTTACAGAATTTTATTGTGATTGACCTTTTGACCTTCTCGGTCATACATATCTCATCAATGACCTCCAAGCTCTTACTTACTAAACTATCTCTTTTAAAAACACTTTATCTCTCAGTGTGGTAATAGATCAAATGTTCATCTCATTAATTCGTCTGAATCTCATAGCTCCTCGGATTTATGTGTGACGTCTTAATGGATTGGAATTGAACACTACAATATGTCAGAGGATGTCATAGTACTATTCTTTCAAAACTTTTCTTTTTCACATGTCTAGCTAGATTCAAGGATATGCAGGGCTGAGATCTGTTTATTTGATACATCACACATGCTGTGCATCACTTTATACCCAGACTGTGATAGAGCAGGCTGCAGTTTAATCCCCAAATATTTGTCTGCAGCCTTTAAAAAAGAGATTTCGCCACTTAGCGTCAGATTTTTATTAAAATCAAATTAATTTAAGTCCCAATATTGCTGTAAATGTTTGTCAAGTGATAATCAAACATAATCAGAGGCATGTAGTAAAGGATATACACATTAATACTGTATACCCCCCTTTTTTTAAGGTAGTCTCTCCAGCACGTGCTCCAACACTTCTTCATTAACAAACAAATGTTCACAGTTGCCACTACACCACTGTTTTAAGGTCAAGTTCATTTATCACAGGTACATCCTGTATCGATAGAGGAAGGACTGTGATTATTAATATTTTAACAATAATCAGGTAATTCAGTTCTGTAACTGCGTTTTTGTTTAGTCTGTTTGTATGTTTGTTTTGTGTTTTGTATGTCAAGTGTGACTTGGTTTTTCTAAGGTCTGTCTTAGGTGGGACAAGACTGTTGCCATGGTAACACACTCCCTAGGGTGTGGGAGCTAGCTCGGGGTGTGAGAGGTCCTCCTGTAGGCGCAGATAAAGATGAAGGTAGGCCTATCTGAGTGTTTTGGTTTCTCTCCAGCTCTTTATCTGCTGCAGAAATGCTTCTAGTTTTTCTACAAACTTCCATTTGCTTTCACAGATAAGTTTTTTTTCTTTAGTCCTTTCAGAGATAAACTGGGAGGAAGGTCTCATTGTGCAACAAGCCAGGTTATAATCTTTTGGGGTAACTTGTTTGGGTTTGATTAAACTGTTTGCAGGAGAAAGTAAGGAAAGGTTAGTCCATACACAACATGTTTCATGTAATCTTAATACAGTGACATCATGTAGTGCCCCTCGCACGTCATTTCTCTACCACATGCTTCTGCAGTAGCTCTTCTAGTCTCAGCCCTCTCACAGAAAATTGTTAAAATATTTTTTGTATCGGTAGACTAATTTCCCCACCTGTCCTTCACTGAGGGTAGTTCATGCCTCAGAAGTATGCAACATCTGGCCAGGATTAATTCGAGCCGCATCATTTATTTTTATGACGAGGGAGACTGTGTCCTCCAGAAAGGCTACATGAGTTTAACAGTCACAGAAGCTACGTCTATAAAGGTTGTGTAGATGTTTGCTGTTAGGATGTTGGGGACTTTAGGCCAATTGCAGAGTGACAATTGAATCTCTTCACAGATCATTTCTCATTTATGGAAAAAGTACATGAAGTTGTATCAAACCACAGCATGTGCATAAACATGAGCAGTAGTGGATTGTAACTGTACAAGTCGTGTACTTAGGAATGACTATTTGTATTTTATACCATTTCATACTTGTACTATACAGTTTAGAAAAACACCGTCATCTATTTATTATATTTACTAGCTAAAGTTTATGTTAATATTTTAAAGATTGGTTTTAGAGAGAGAGTTTTTGCATGTCATACCTCCAAAACAACAAACAATACTGGAATTTGTTTCTTGTTTCTGCTCCCATTTATCATCTGACGGCCTTTCAGGTTTATCTAGTGACCCATTGGAGGCACATGGCTCCTGTTCTGAAAATCAGTGGATAAACTTTATATAAAGAAGTAAAATAACTCTACATCAGCATGTACATGTTGATGGTATTACATCTGTATTTTTATAAGGATTTTAAATACAGGATATATAACAGAGTATATGGGGACTTCAAGTTTTAAATGTGTTACACTGTATAAATAAATAAACTGGCTTAAAGATACAAAACTCAGTATAATCAGTAAATTCTCCCCAGTGCTACATTAATAAATAACAGTTATTATTAATAGTAGTTTATCATGATTATAATGATGGTACTTGTTATCAACTAAAGTGTGTTGCTGCAGTACAGATGTCCTGTGCTAGTGTTTTAGAGGTGACTGCCCTCTTCAGGCTGAATGTAAGTATGTCTCTGGATCAGGAGACACTGTCATAATCTCCATCAGCTGATGGAATCAATTTACTGGAGTCATATAGACACCAGACAACCAAAGATTGACCACAAATGTTTCATCTAATTCCATTTACTTTAGGCACATCTCATCTGAAGTAACATTCCTGTAAATGTGCCAGTTTTGTGAGCCAGCTAATTTTCAAAAGCAGTTCTCTGGCAAGATGTTCTAAAACTAATTTAGTGACAGAACACATACATAGGACGGCTAGACACTAGGATGAAAACAACAGCGTCAAATTCAGCGTTGTCAACACATTAAGACTGAAGTAAAGTACATTACCAACTTCTGTTTTAACAAAACAAAACCAAAAGCACAAGGTAGTGGTAAGTTTCAAATTTAAATGACACATTTTTGGTAGAATACTCATGAATACTGTAATATTTGTACATACACTGAAACTACAAATGACACTGTTTGTAGTTTTCTGCATGAATTGGATAGAAATCTGATCTGGTCTTTACCAAAGTCACAAATGGATTTTGTGGCTCAGACACCATACTGTTGATTTACTTTGATGTTTGGGGTCATTGTCCTGCTGCATCACCCCACTTCTCCTGAGCTTCAGTCTTAAAGGCGGTCATGAAAAACACAGTATATATGGAGGTAGCTTGTCATGCAGTACTGTTAGTAAGGAGTAATCATTGCATTCAAGTATAGTTTTGCTACTGTAGTTGTTTAGTAATTTCTTTTATAAGACATTATATGGCACAGCGAGGCCAGGCCCAGTGGGCTCTTTATTAATTTACATATATGACATTTTGAAGATATGTTCATAAAGCTTTGTTTCACAAGCATCTAGCACTTTGACTTCTGATGATGAGGATCCTAGTGGAGGTCACTGGACAGAGGCCACATCTACTTCTGCTAAACCACAGCTTTTAATCTGTCTTCATGTGCAGGGAAGCTGCAGCTCTGTTGTGCTGCCAAAGGGAGCTGCTACACAGCACACAACAGTTTGATGATTACTCTCCCAAAGATTCAGACAGCTACACTGACGATTATCTCGTGTTGATCTGAACATTTTTAATACATGCAAGTAGGATCTTTTTCACATTTGAAACTATATAGGAACCATTTACTACACGTTGAATTGGTGGTATAACGTTTATTACAGGACAGCACACAACACAGGATAATATGAACATGTGCTTAAAACGCCATGCTGTATCGCAATAAATCTATAACATAGTGTTAGTGGAGGTTTAGACAACAGATGAAGACGGGTTAAGACATACATCTATGTTTGGTCTTTAAACACATTCTCCTCTCAAATGCTACTTGGTGTTACGGGACGTTGCAACTATTATGATTAGACAATGCAAATGAATGAAATGTACATTTGTTGGCAAACAATATAATGGTCAAAATAATTATAAAAATTCAGTATTTTACAGGAGAAGCCATTTAATTCTACCTGATAATACATTTATATTTGTCATGTTATTACATATATATCTGTGTTCCCATCATAAAGTACATATAAGAGGAAAAAGTAGAAAGGGCAAAACATACAGCTCAGAACTACATATGTATAAAGTACATATTCAGCATATTCATTATGCAATATCCCATCAGTACTTTCAAATATATGATTGATACAGTCAACATTTAACAAAGGCACTGTGTACAGACAGTACTCCAAACTGTAACCATTTTGTTAGCTACTTAGCGACACATCGATGCACAGACAACATCTGCAAAATGAAAATGATTCCGCAAATATCATGTTTCTCACCAAGAAATTATTAGAAATGTAGGTGTATAGTTATGGAAAATAATCTTATTTTCTTAAAGGCTGACAACCAAAAACTTGTGCAGCCAGTGAGTCCGTCAGGTGTATTTCATTTTCATGTAAAAATCAGTTCCACAGCTCCACCATATCAGAGCAACATCAAACACTGGAGGGGTCTCTGCCAAGCTGCACTTAGTTATCACAGTTTGAAAACAGGACAGTGTATCCTCGATCAGGTGTCAGGTTCGATTGACTAATGATCTTTGAATTGTTTAAAAACTACTGGCCATTTAAAGATATGGTACAGAAAATCACATGTAAACTAGTCATAAATATGACTGTATTTGCAGAAAGACAAGCAGAGTTTTCAGCAACATTTACATTTAGAGCTTAAACAGTTGCAGAAACATTTTAAAACTTGGAGAGAATTATGACATTCATGTCAAAAACACAAACAGGATGAAGTCAATGCAGACCGAAGAAAACACAAGCTTCGTCTTTATTTCACATAAAAACAATAAAAATGACGCAATTATGAAAACTTTAGAACCTTCAGTGGCTAAGTAAAACAATATAATCACAGACTCTGAAAAGAGGTTAATGAACATTCACAAAGTGATTAACCAGACAGATGCAAAATACAAAATTAAAAAAGGGCAGTAAAAGCCAGCTGTGTGCATAGTAAGCAGAGTGTGTGGTAAAACCAGGTATGCTAGTATGAGGTTTAGATTTGTAACAGAAAGCAACAAAAGGCTCATTCAGTAGTAAGTTGAACTCAGAGCTTGGAACTTACCACTTGTTGCACATTATCCAATGACATAACACTGTCATCTCACTCTCTGTGACTAAATGGTAGTAACAGACTACATGTTGTAATGACACTGCAGTAAGTGAAGCCAACAGTAAAATTCACATGACATTTACCAAACTGTAGACAACCTGAGCACAAACACCACGTACGGTGTTTACAACCTGATCACATGCTTATTTTCTAGCTTCTGACTAAATGTAACTTCTCGTTTGATCATCACAAACTGGGTGTGGTGGCAACTTTCAACTCACAGCACAACAGTACTTTTCTGCCATAGACGATTTAGTGTGAGGTTAAAGTTACAAAATGCGTACACAAGTGGAGTGGAAGGAGGACTAAGAGGAAAGAGGAGGAAAGAGAGATAGGAGTAAAAGCTCAGACCCTGAAGCCCCCCTACGTACTATTTGAGGTAATATTAATATGTTCATTTAGCCTGACAGGCATCTAGGGTCTTAACTAAAGATAATATTTTTAAAGTTTGGCTTCGTTTTATGCATATCTACCTGTGTTTAAACATGCAACAAAAATAAAAAACAAACCTTCTTGTTAGTATAAGCTGATGTTATGAGAACAGGCAGCAATATTTAATCCATTATAACACAGTGATACACCGACATAAATCTAACTAAAGCCAAACCAGTGCACTAAGGTTTGGGCACTTGAGTGGTGAACAGGCACATCAGAACGAGAGGACCAGCAGGCTACCACATTCACACTATACTCAGTCTATTGCAAACTACTTCACTAACTGGACTGTAAGACAAATCCGTGTTTAATGAAGAGGCAGGAGCTGCCACAATTTGCTCTCCCTCCCAACGGTGAATAAACGTCACAAAACATGATAGGGAAGCAGAGCAATTCAAAGTCCAGACAGAGGAGAGAGATACACCGATCAGGCATTTTTCTAATGTTCTGCACCCCTCATTGATGTAAATAGGGAGGCCAAACTGAGCTGTAGTCAGATTGAATTAGATTGTACAATGTCATATTGTTATGCCTGAGAGGTGTATGCTCTTAATGTTTTGTTTAGACTGTGGTTTTTGCCTTGTCTCTCAAAAAATACCCAATTCTGCTTTGGATGATCTGTAGGATTGATCAGGACTGCATATAATCGTGGCTGTAACTAGTGCAATAAAGATGTGTCTAAAACAACAACTAAAAACTACAGGATATATACAACCTGGTCCTTTAGAAGTAAGGCTCCAGCTTTGTTTCCTTGAGTAAATTAAAACCGTCTTAAAAATATAAAAAAACATCTTGGGCAGTGCCAAATGTTTCTGGTCAAAGGCATTTGCATAAGATGTCAGGGGCTGAAAATGATTTCCATGCTTGAGGCAGATATATGTTTGAGGGACTCAAATTATTCTGATTTATCAGTTGACTGTTTGGCACTGTGGGTTGATCATCTTCTGGAGCAGAGGGATCTGTGGGATCAGACCAAACAAGGATTAGCTGGTTTCAGCAGAGATTAATCAACACAGTGCGCAGTGATGTCACACAGCCAGAAAGTACAGTTTTAGATCACACTGCATGACGTTGCCAGCTGCATTTTACCAATCTGGTAAAATGTGTGACAGTAGACAAGGCACTTTATGTAGAAAATATAGGTGTTTGCTGCCAATTGTGGACATATGTGTTTCTAAATGAATCTTATAGATTCCATTATATTTTTTTAAAGAAGCTTCAGCACCCCTGTTGTCTAATTGTGGCTAAGAAGGCAAGATTTCATGTTCCTGTGAACAGCATGTGCATGTGTGTCAGCTAAATTAGATTCAAACAATTTAAATGTTGCAACTATTAACTATAGGCTCCTTGGAACATCAAGCAAAACAAAACAAGTTCATCCAAAAATATTATTTAAAAAAATTGCAGGGAATTAATTAAAAAAAAAAGTATGAGAAGCACTGAAACTAATTTTTATTTATGTTATTTCTGGTGTTAGCACACAACTGTAAATTAATGAACACATGAAAGACTTAAGATACTCTCACCTTAGTTAGATCCACTCCAGTGAGGGCGTTGACGGACACGGGGAGTTCAGCCAACAGACGGGTCACCTCTCCGGTCACACGGCTGCCCTCCCCACTCAGGATGACGATCTCATTGGTCTTGGCCAGCGGTGCAGCCACCTTACTGGCAATCTGACAAAACATAATGAGCAAATCTCTGTTACTTTACCGACTCCTCTACACACCATCTGTCCACACAAGGACCAACAATAATCCAGCTAAATGTACGCTGCACCATTAATTCTGTTCAATTTCTCAAAGAAAAAAAAACTGGAGGCTTATACCAATGTGTGACTAAAATATATTGGTACCAAAGTCTGTAGACTGTACTTCTCATTCTTGCTAATGCTGTAACAAAAGCTTGGTTAAGTGGGAGGTTTAGTTCATGTTTAATTGTCCACATAAAAGTTTCAGGTCTGTTAAGGAAACATAAGAATGCACTCTTTTGAAGTACTTTTGCAAATAGATTTTACAGTTGTTATTAATCACATGGAAACAGCTGTTTAAACAGAGTAGTGAAGTGGTAATAAGATCCAGTTTCTCTAAACCAGTGGTGTATCATTGTACGCCACAGACCTTGGGCAGAGCTTCCAGGACCAGAGCTGTCTTGGCAGCCTCGCCGTACTGCTGGTAAGCTTCAGCCTTCAGCCTCATCTTCTCAGCCTCTGCCTTTCCCACCGCTTCGATGGAGGCGGCCTCTGCCTCACCGATACGACGGATCTTTTCAGCCTCCGCTTGTGCTGTCAGCACCTTCTTTATTCTGGGATAGAATTAAAGAGATACATCAAAATGACATAGTAGTCCAATTCTTCAATAACAACCATTTACTATAACAACAGATTTATCCATATATATGATATAAAAACCAAAAATACAGCACAGTTTTACAGGTGTGTTCATTGTGCCTTGATGTAAACAAACTGCATCACAATGATTTAGTTGCTCACTAATCATCTGTAGCATGTTTAACATATTGTTCAGCACGTCGTTTGTTTCCATAGGGACTAAGCGCTTAAACTAAGAACAATGGTCTGTGTTTTCTCTTCTTGATTTTAATGACATTCGTTGTATGATTAACTGGATACACTTCTGAATATGATTTAATGGGCATAATAAAGGGCACTGCACTATCAAAACACCATCATGTAGTGTTATTTATTGGTTGTTGTGGCATGGATTCTTGTCTTTTAAGTAACTGTATTGAAATACGTCAAAATATTAACTTAAGCCAAAGTGCTGTAGCCCTGTTAATGACATTTTATTCATAAAAATGATTCATCTGCAACAGAAATAAATGTCCTCCTCTTAGAAAGGTTTGGGTCTGCGGTGAGAAAAAGTGTAAGAAACACTCACTTCTGTCCCTCAGCCAGCTGCTGCATCTTGAAGGCTTCGGCCTCAGCAGGTCTCTTCACAGTAGCAATGAGCTCTTTGTCAGTGCGGTCAATCTCCTTCTCCTCAATAGTGATCTGCTTCTTCCTCTGCACCACCTCGATTTCGATCTCCTCCAGACGGATCTTCTGCTGCTCTTTGGCAGCCTGCAGCTCATACGCCAGCTGGGCCTCTGCTTTCTGAAAAATGCAAAAGTTTTTATTAATAATCTACTCTCATGTTTGACTGCTGAAAACATAGTCAATGAAACATACACAAATAATACCTTTGTGTTCACTTCCTGATTGAAGGCAGCTTTCTGCATTTCCAGCTCTCGTTTGGAGTCGGCCATTTTTGTGTCAGCTAAGAATTTAATATCCATCATTTCTTTCTTACACTCAGCTTCCTGTAAAAGGCAGCAAAACATAATGACAGGTAGTTGGATGAGAAGCAGTCTGTCTGTTTTCTAATGTGATAGCTATAAGCAATTAGAGCTCATATGTTTTTGAATAGCTTGTTTGTAGTTTTAATGTCCTCCCTCTTACCCTGATGCCAGCGTCTCTCTCTGCCTCTGCCACTCCAATGTCTGCATCCCTCTGTACTGCAGCTGTCTGAGTTTTGCCCAGTGAACTCAGGTAATCTACTTTATCATATACATCCTGTCAGAAAGAAAACCATTATGGCAAGTTATTAAATGATTTGTGTGTGTTTGAATTGTTGGATTGGAGACAAATAGTCAATGCAGAACGAAGTAAACTCAATATTCAGTCTGTCAAACCTTGATGGTGAAGCTGAGGATCTCCATGCCCATGCGACCAACATCAGGTGCTGCCACCTCTCGCACCAGGGTGGCAAATTTATCTCTATCTTGGTAGATCTGTTCAACAGTTAAAGTGCCTGAAATATGGGAACAGTGGTTAGTGGCTTCTGATTCATATAAAAGGTTTAACTTAAACTGAACACATTAACACAGATTTGTTAAGAGACCAAAATCAGCAAATTAACAGTAACGTAATCACACATGTATTTGTTACCTTCCTGGCAGAATACAGTAATCATTCAAGATATAGTTTAACAAATTCTATGATTTCAAATTTTACCTTTGCATAAACAGAAGAAGCATCTGTATTCTGTCTAGTTTGTGCTACTTGCCATTACCAATCAAAATGATTTTTCTAAGTTCTTGTTTTTCATACAAGTAACTGATCATTTTGATGTTGTGCATACTGCTTTGTAATATTTACCACAATTTACAAGAACAGGGAATTAAACTGGGGTAAACTCAGTCAGAATGAAACTTGACTCTTGGCTAGAATAAGGAATTTATTTCAAAATCACTGTTCCGGTAAATCTGCTTCACACTGCCCAGATATGTTAAATAAGAAGTAGTGAGCATGCTGCTTTGAGAAGCTACCCACCAAGGATGGCACGGAGGTGACCCTCGAGGGTCTGCAGGATGACACTCTTGATCTCTGTGACTGACTTCCCCAGGAACTGCTCGCAGGCGTAACCTAGCAGTTCCCTTTCTGTCATCACCTTCACCTGGTGCCAACGTGGACAGAGACCATGAGTTCAACACAAAGTTACAAGCACATTCACAACACAAGCACAAATACAGATGCATGCAGCAGTGGTGCACACAAAAAACACAATTGCTTCTGTGGTATCATCTGATCTTTTACCACAGATCATCATTTTAATTAAAAAAAACAAAACATTTAAAATGTGAAGCTGACACACAAATAAAATGCAACACGTTAATGACAAGGAAACATAAAGCCTGTAAGGTTTGGGGATAATTTCACTTATGATGACACTCATGAGGGCCACAATGCTTGTTTGTCCTTGCCCTACTCACTGCTGAATACCTGGTTCAGGTGTGTTCAGTCAATCAGAAGCTGGAAGTGCATGAGTGGTTGAGAAACAAGGAGGTTGGAAAATTGACACCCCTGCTTTAGACAATACTGGTCAAGAGTGATTTGGCACCAAGGCCAGATAATAATTAATTACCAGTTCATGTTCAGCATTTACGCTTCTCAAAAACCAGAACTACTTGTTCAAAATGATATCCCACTGTTTCAGATAATTTAGATAAGAATAATTTAGGATTATCTTAATATTTGTATCTCAGAAATAATCAAAGCAGAGTGACTATAGTCAGGCTGCCCGTGTGCCTAAACAGCTGTTTCCTTGTCAGTAATCAGCATCAATATCAGAAGATACAGACATAACATCAAACTCTTTCGGGCTTTTAATGCCAACTAAAACATGGCCTATACATACTTGAATAATTATATATTCATCATAATGAAATTGCCAATATTATACTTTTTAATTTTTTTAAATGCCTGCTTAGTTGTACACCTGAGTAAAGAAAATCCAAATCTAAGCTATCTACCATATGTTCCTGCTGCAAAGTAAAATAATTTACAAAATCATTCAGAACAGAAATAAAAGTAATTTATCAAAATAAAATCCACAGCAATGACCCAAAGTTAACAGGATAAAAACAAGGACAGTCAACCACTGCAGCTGCAAGAAAAGAGTGAACTGGGTCCTTAGGCGAGAGGTCTGCACATGGTTTCATTTTCCAACATGCACTTATACCAGTGATGAGGGTAACACAATGCTAGGGAAGATGGATGACATTCCAAGGAAACACTCCTCTGAAAATAGAAAAGGCTGCAAGCCCACGAAACCACACACAACCACACAGTCAGCAGGGGGAGCCATGCCGCAGCTGAAACTCAAAGACTTTTGGGAAAGGGTAAAGTGTCGCTCTTAACGCCTGACCTCCTACCCAGGCTCTGGTTGACAAACAGCTCCTCCAAGATTCACAACTCAAACACACAATTACAGGAAATGCGACATAATAACAGTGTCTAAACTGTTTCTCAACTCAAAGGCCATAAAATTATTAAAGGTTTTATAATGATGTTTGTTTCCTATTACTGAGCAGTTGGGTGTTAAAGTAGAGTGAAGGTCATTTGGTAAAACTGTGACTGCAGATTAAACAATGTGATTTCTATCCAACTGGCATTGTTCAGTGAAAACAATGTAATATTTTAACAAGCTCTCTGGTTTCCTTTTAATTCAGATAGTGAGCCTAAATATATTGTTTGCATCTTTTTACTTTAAGAAGAGTCATGAGATACACAACTGCTTTGGCTTTGGTTGGACCAATCAAACGGTGGCATGGTGAGCTTCCCTAAAGGGCACTTAGTGAAAATGAGGGACTGTTGAGCTCTTAACAGTAGGCTCATTGTCAAGCATGCATGGAGGAAAACACAGAGAGGAACGTGACAGCAGCCAAAACACAGAACTGATAAGGCACCTTCTTTCCAACATGGGAAGAGAAATGAACCAGAGCAGGATATCAATGAAAATGCAGAAGAATGTCTTATGTTATGTTGCAAGTTCTTAAAGAGAAAAACCACCACAACTTGGTTTGACTACATTTATACACTTGATTAAAACTTTTTCAACACTGTTTTACAAGAACATGTTTCTACAAAACATCCACAAATCTCATTACTGAATAAGGAGACTTGCACCATTCAGTCACTCCTGCCTCCGCATTTGTTTTGAAGGAGAGTAACAAATGCTGCAAGCACAGGTTTTACTGTGGAGAATGATTTGTTTGAAAGCGGCAGATTACTGAGCCTTTGTTCAACTTCAACTCTAGTCTTGTTTTTGCTGCTAACAAAAACCACAAGCAGCATTTCCCACAATGTTTTTGCTGGCTCCAAGATTACTCTGTACCAGTGCACTAACCACCATCAAAATCAACACATGGTGTCATTTTTGAGAAGGTGTATGTGGTTATGGTGTAATCTACAGCACTGCTACAAATAAATCTAGTCTTTTATGTCCTGGAACCTGCTTTTATTTCCTGTATGATTCGTTTCTTTGACTTGTATTGTGGTTTTCAGGAGAAGTATAAACTGACTGCAGCTTGTGCAAATTCTGTCAACCACACAAAAAAGCCAATCAAATAAGAGAAGTTGTGTCTTATAATCTCACTTATTGCTTAAATTTACATGTCAACTCTCCTGAATGGATTTAACTGTTTTTTCCATTTCTTTAAAGAGTTTCCACTAGTTATAATCATCTATATTTCAGTTTTAGTTTTCAGTAATGAAATTTGAGGTACTTTTTTTAACATTGAAAATGTAAAAAAACGATTCATATATTCAGAGTCTATAAGGGTTGTTACCCAAATCGCCTGTAGAAATAGTTGAAATGGAAAGTCAGTTTCATTGTGGTCGATTTTTGCTTTAACACCTCAATTCTACCAATCTAGAAAAAAATGCATGTTGGCACCAAACAGGATCACACAACTGCATTTCAGACATACACAAACCCATGACAAAACAAAAGACTGAGGCTGACATTAAAATATACATGAGGCTTCCTCACAGACCTCTGTATACAGCACAATTTTCTGACAGAAAAATTGGTGTGGGTGTGCTGTTACTGGTACCACTGACATGATGAAATATGAACCAGGAAGTGCCAACTGAACTTTTTATGTGGTCTGGACACAGTGCTACTGTCAGCCTGCATCAGGTAAGTTTCACTAGGTGTATTCTGCCCAGATTTGAGGGTAAATCGTGCAGACAACACTTATATATACTCCTACATACCAGTGTTTTCTATGTTAACTTGAGGACTATGGATGAAATTCCACCTCTGCTGTGATTACTGGGTGATGCCAGAGGAAAGGAGAGCAGGGAGATGTGTGAGTTAGTGGAGTTTAAACTGGCATTCCCAGAAAAGTGTGGTGATTTACCTGAGCCACCCCAGTGACAGTAATAGCTACACCCTCCGCTGTCTCTACATCATCACACTTGGGCTGCAGGGTCATAATCTCAAGCGTAAGCCTGTGAAGAATGTGAAAAAAAAATAAAATAAAAAATTGACATGTACGGAAGGAAAGCAAATGAAAGGAAGGGCCAGAACACGTGAAATAAAACAGAACAAAGTGGAACCATTCACCCAAGGACTCAGATCACTAACAACGAAGCAAAATAAGATGTTATCTGCAATAAAAAAATTTGTTGCAATTATTTTTGGTTATTAGTTAAGTTTCATTCAAACAACTCGATGTGTATTTTGCACTGGACTGCTCAAATCCTCTTTTTTAGCAGTTTCTATAGCGCTTATTAAGTGACCCCGTTGCCAAAGGTGACTGAAGAGTTCAGCTTTATGGCGAAACCAAAGTTAGTGACAGCTGATTGTCTCCATTTAACTGCAGAAGAAGAAAAATCATGAAAATGGTAAAAAACAAACAACCACAAAAACAATGTAAGCAAGTTATTTTAACCATTTTCCTATGTCTTCCTTTGGTCTTGAGCACCAGCCATTGCTTTTTGGGGTCTTTTTAAATGCATTACCTGAGCCACCCCTGTCACAGCCAGGGGAACACCCTCCGAGGTTTCGATATTCTCACAGCGACAGAGGATGGTCATAATTTCCAGAGACATTCTACGCAGGCAGGAAGGTGGGAATAGCAGAGGCAAAACAGTAAGTTGGACAACAAGTGTTAGGAATGTCAGTAACCAAGGTCAAGAAGAAGAGAGAAGACTGATGGGGTGAAAGACACATCCTGACCTCACCTTTTTTCTGGTTTTAACCCTGAAGGTTAGTTTATGCATAAAGTACTGATAGTGGCAACTTTTACAAAACCCAAACCATTGTAGCTGCAGGCTAATTGTTTAAATAAATTGAGACAACAACTTAGATCCTTAGATGGAAAATCAGCTGAGTGTTGACAGGATTCTTGATATAAGTGTCTCTTCAAGATCACATTTGTATAGAGATTGCACAGGAATGCCCTCTACAAACAATCATTATCCTCCACTACAGCTGGACTGTTTATGTCAGATTACATTTCCAAACTGATAAAACTGAGATTTTTTATGTTTAAATAAATACTTCATTGTTGTAGGAGTCAAAGACATGGGAGGCTGACTGCAGCTCAGCTTAGAGGAGGAGACTCTCTGGTTAAAAGCTCATCCCATCTCTCCAGAAGAATTGGATCAATGAGTAACAGGGCTGGGCATTAACATGATTACTGTATCACAAGAAGAAAGCCACACAGCCCCCCCCTCTCTTTTTATAATGCTGTCCAGCTATCAGCTTTTAGTTGAAGTGTTCACTGGTGTGGATCAGACCAAGAGCATCTCTCCTGTTCTCATCTTTCTACAAGGCATGTGATATGTTGGGAGAACTGCACGTGATCTACCCAGAGAATAAAACAGATTAGAGGGGATGATGGGATAGTTTATCTCTAAATGGGGATTCATAAATTCTACCATGCATCAACTTTATTTTGTTGTCCAGGTCTAGCAATACGTTTCCTAGCAACTAAAGCAAAAGAGCACTTAATGGGAAACGGGAGACACAGTGGGACTGACACAGGGTGAGATTAACACCAAACATAGCAAAGCAGTTTAGCAAAGAAGAAACCAAGAGGCAGGCAAACACCAAATAACACTATATTAAAAGCCAGAAGCTCTAGAGTAAAGGTTAGTTCATTTCCGAAACATAATTGTACAATTATGTTTTGTGAAGCTAAATATTTGAAAAACATGTAAGTCCTCACCTGCTACTTTTAAGTAAAAAAAGAAATTGATACACTTAAAAATTGACCTTATACAATTACCTACAGTGTGGCTGCTGAGCACGTGTACTGTAAGCACAGACTCAGTTTGACAGTTTTATTGCAAACAAATGCTGCTTCACTAACATTAAATCAGCATCAGTGCCAGAACCCTGAGATTTTATAGAAATACTTTTGCAGACACAGTCCATCCCCATGTGGAGATAAGAGTAGGTACATGTCTATGCTTTACTGTGGATTGAAGGTGCATCTCACTTTGACTGTTTCAGCTGCAGGTCGAGTCTCTTAAGACTAGACTTGATTAAAATCAGGCAAAATATTGCGTTTTGTTGTTTTAGTTTTGTAGAGCTTCGGTTGTGAGAACTTGTAAATCATCAAGTCAATAACATAAGTGGCTTCTTATTATTTTCCCTTTATTTTCTGTCACGGTGTAAATTCAGGTGCAGAATGGCAGAGTTCAACACAACATGAGATTAACTGTATGTTTTGTATAGTTTGGTACATGTTATGTTTGTAACTCTGCCTGACCTTGTTTATTATGTATCTGTTTACCTTTCCAGTGTTTTCTCTGAAGCTGACTCAGCTGAGCAGAATTTAAAAGCTGCAGACAGCAGCGAGCCACTATGTTTACACATCTGTTAAACACTGTATATTAATATTGATATTATCAGTCTGAATTCACAATAAATAACTTGTTCATTCTTTGCTGAATTGTATAATGTTTATATTGTATGAAACAGAGAAAAAAACATTTAGGCCGAAGACAAAAAACAACTTTACTGTTAATTAAAAATGTTAAAGGATAAGCCTTATAAGAATTATATTTTATTTCTCTTACTGTCATCAAAAGTCCTAAAAAGACCAAAACTAGCAATATATCCTTCTGACTTTCTTCCCTTGTCAGTTGCATTCAGCTTTCTACTACAGGTGTAAAATATTATTTTTGGTTTAATGTTTTCCAAATCAGTTGTAGTTTTTAAACAGAATTTTTTGGAAACTATTTTCAGCTATAGATTTATAGGCATCATGTGCCAAAGACAGTATTTACACTAAAACATTGAGTAAAGTTCAACATTATTAAAACCATGTCAATCAGTGCCATGGCTGATGATGACTTAAGGAGATACACAGATGAATAAACTACATGTACAGTGGTTTCACAACTTATTCATGCTCCTTAACTTTTTACACACTTCATTGTGTTGTAGACTATTTTAGATTGATAAAAATGCCATCAAATAACAATGAATAAAGTCGAAATTTACCAACATCCTTGAGATAGTATGTCTACAATTTGACTGAGTCCAGCTGTGGAAAACCTTTTAATAAATTTGCAAAGATTTCTAAAAACACGTTTTCACTCTGTCATTACTTACTGTAGTTACTGACCGATGGGAAAAATAACAATTTACTAAATTAAAACAATCAATTTTTCACTGCCTGGGGTCAGACTATTTCCTGGAGGGATTCTTTTTGAGCAATTTGTACTACAGGCCCAGTTTCCAAGAGCAGACATGTCTTACCTCTGGACATCAGAGATTAGCCACCAGGCCCACGCCCAGCCTCCCACAACATACGTCTTCTGATCTGAGCCGCAGCAGCCACCTTTGGACCAACACAGATGAAGTGGACACATGAACATCAGCAGCAATTTGATTTAAACTGTTTGTTGCTAACGGCCTAAACTGATTACTTACAGCTGGAAATTGATATTTTGTAAGAGAAAACCCATTCCTTGTGTATCTATGTAGTAAAGGAATACTTTTAGTTTGGATACAATCCTACATCCAAATGTAGTAGGCAAATATATTTTTAAAAGTAGCGAAGAAATATTGAGAAAGATAATTAACTGCGACCCAGTTTAATGTGACAATCATGTGATGTTTAGTATGTCATAAAAATGCACACCTCCCCCGTCTTCTAACCACAGCCCACATCTTGGTTGCTCTTTTGGTGTTTCACTAGGCTTAAGTAGTTCACCTCTACTTTCCATTGCAGTTTTTAAATGCTAATCTGACGTTATCTCTTTCCTCCACAAACACACAGACACAAAATGGTAGGTCACTGTATCACACCAACAGGTAAGAGGTGTAACACTCGTGTGTGGTAAATGTAAATACCTCATTCACCCACTGTGATTTATATCTTCTTTCAAACAGTTCTTTCTACACAACCTTATTTCTGTAGGGATACTCGGAACACAACAGAAACATCCCATTTCAAAATGACCTTCTCAGCGCAACACAGTTTTAAAGTGAACGTGCACATTTTCCAGTAAACATGCAAGTTAGACAACACATATCAGTGTCATTCAGTGGCCTCAGTCAGATAGCTTAATCTCAAGTGTTGTGTGACATTCCCAGCTGTCACATGTTAACAGACAGAGGCTGAGCTATCTTTACAAACGCACACACCCCAACAATCAAATATTACAGGAAGCCATACTGATCCACATCTCACACACACAGTGCTTCTTCTTATTACATTGGCATTACAACAGTTGTTATTAAAAGAGTTATTTGGGTCATGTTGTGAAATTTCAAGTGTCAACCAGACATTTCAGTGGCCTGACACTTTCTCTTACAGCAAGTTACCATTTTTCATATTATAAAAATAAAGCACTTCCCTGGCGTGAGAACAATATCCCCCAGGAAACGGTAGCATTATACCATGCAGTCCAAGAAAAAGACAGAGTACTGAGAGTACTACAGAGTACTAATGAATTAACTTTCATTTCTGCTTTTACCCTTTTTTACCTTTTTTACCTTTTTGAGTGTAGAAACCAACCACAAGCAGAATTTAAAAGGTGGAAATATGGTTTTGGATACAGAATGGGTGAGACAGGCTTTTACCATTAAAATCCACCTGGCTCCTGCCAAATGCCACTGCCAAAAAAACAGACCGAGGAACTAGTATTAGATGGTGCTACGCACCATTTGAACCCCAGCTGCACCAGTCTAGGACTGGAATAATTGAGATTCTTGAGTGCATTCACTCCAGTGAGGAGGAGGGGAGGATGTCCATGTGAATAAATGAGAATTTAATTTAAGTTAGCAACTCCAGTTTTCTTAATGTAGGGGTTTGTTCTTTGTTAAGAAGCATTTCAGGACTGGCAGCATGCAGATAACACTGTGTTATTTGCCATATTGCACAATAGGTAATAGGTGAAAAGAAATCAGTATTAGGATTGAGACGTGCAGCTCCCACCCACATGTCACTACTCTCAGTCGCTGTTAGTTCATGTGATGACTGATGTAAGTTTGTTCACAATGGAAAATCCTGAAGCAGTTTCTCTTTTTCTGTTCATCATGAGTCAGGAGACAGGAAACTGAGCTAACAGATTAATTTACTGAAACATGCCAGAGTTTGTTTGTGTACTACACTGCCAAACCACATGCTCTCTAACAGAGGCAAAGGTCAGGAATTGATCAGTGTTAGACTAGTAGAGAGTGGTGCTCAGATGTTACCTTCTCACAAACAGTGCAGAAAATCTAAACTAAAAGAAAATCCATTGCCAGGTAGTGGCACCAGTGCTTGGACTCATTCAGTCTTTATACAGGGGCCCTGTGTCTTGTGTCTGAGTTTGACAAACATCAGCTGGTGGCGTGGAGTGGCTGGAGCCAGAAGTTTATCTCCATTTCTTTGTGATTTATTAAATTAGCTCTGTTCCTTCTGCAGTGGAAAGACTCCACAGCCCACCACCACTGTTCAAGTCAAACAGATTTAAAATAAACTTGTGTGTATGTTTTAGCCAGATTCGCTACATCTCAGTCCCTATTAGTTTGACAAGAAGAGCTTTACAGTATTATAAAAAATGTTTCCAGAACACAGGTCACACTTAGAAACAAGATGTAGAATCAAAACTAATCCCAATCACAAAATGTCGCGAAAAGATTTGAACACGCTTTGCAGCAACGGGACTGTGCATTTCTGAAGCACGTTTAACTAAAACAGAAAGAAAAATGTGCCTGTCTTCCTTCGGCATGACGGAGGACCCGTTAACTGCTAAAGAAGCACTACTTTCATCAAATGGCTTGCTGTAATGTTACACTTCAACCAGCTTCTGCTTAGCACACATGCTACTTTCTAAACAAAGGTGAGGAAGATGCAACTAAAACCTCTCTATAAGCGCAATGAGCGGGTTTACACATCGTCTTAAAAGCTTTTAAGTTACCTGAAACCACGAGGGCCTCATTTGGTCCAACGGTGTGGCAGTTTCCCATTTTACCTACAGAAGAAAACGCGTATCCACACCTACTCGACGGAGTAGACAAATATTGCTTTTTATCACCGTTTTCCTCCTGTTTTCCTTTGACGCTCAATTATTTTCCTCACAGCACTATTGTTGATTCTCCACGCCCTTACTACGACACAGTGCTTCCGCGTTAGACTTTCAAAATAAAGCTCACATACACGGATATGTCTTTAACTGACCGCTTTGATTTTATTTTGAATTTTGCGTTTTTGGATTTCCGTGATTGTTTTGTCATAACTTGACCGATCTGATGGGATACCCCTCCCTTCATGCTACCCCTCCTCCACAGCAGAGGATCACGTTTCACCAAACTGGAACAGGCGTGGCTTTAAAAGCATTCTCACGCAAATAACCTAAACAAACATCGCGGTAATTTTTAGAGAGGGACATCTGCTGTAACCACAGGGAATTTATCTTCGCTGACATGTTCCTATCTGTGAAATTTATGTAATTATATTTGTAATATAATGCAGAGGCATTATATTCTCAAGGGCAGCGAGCACTTTAAAGTACATACAATCTAGTACGAGCACAAGCCAGTCCAAAGCTTTGCAGGCACATGCAGAAGTAATGCTTCACCAATATTTTACAACAGAAAACCAGCTTGCTACTTTTCAGGGATTACTAACATGTGGAGATAAACAGCTTATTGTACATTAGCAGGTTCCTCTGTGTGCATAGTAGCCACATTGCTAGACATGGGTGTGGTGGAGACACAGCTATAGAAATCATAAACCTGGCTGACATTTGCACTACTGGCCACGTCACAGGCAAAGTCCTTTACTGACACTTGGTGATTGCTCTATGTGGATGTTGACACACCAGAGGCCTTCCTCTGTTATGTTTTTAGTTCACATTCCTTCCCTGAGTCTTTCCACATACTCTTCACATGTGTTTCACATGACTGAATCTGTTCTGCTGCACTACAAAAGGACAAGCTCTGCTTCGGAGTACAGGAAGACAGGAAACACAAACCCTGGTCCGCTACAACCAGCATGTGAAATACATCAAAGCTGCATTCACAATGATTCCCAATGTGTTGCAGTGGTACACGGCTGATTGTGCACTGCTGTGGCCTTGATTTCTCATTCTGCAGGGGGCGGAGTTTAAGTCTAAGACCCATGCAGTGTGGTAGTGACAAATCTCTAAAATTACTTTGTAAGACATAGAGCTAGGCCATGGACAAAATCCAGCAGGTACTCAGTAGTACTCAGTCTGCATTAACAATTTCAAACTGAAATTACTTGAATTGTCTTCAAACATAAAATGCAAATACAAACATATTCATGTTTTTTTTTTTTTTTCATACTTTTGAGTGAAAGTGGCCAAGAGGAGGTTGGAGCTTAATTCTGGCTGCATTTATTTATAATAAGACATCAGAGGAAGCACTTGGGCTCTACTTTCAGCTGGAAGAGGCCAATATGAGGTTGAACCCTGTTCTGAGTTGACCCAGTTCATATTGTTAAAGGTTGTTAAAGGTTAGGTTTTCTAACTTTTATTTTCCAAACTTTTATGAAAATGCATGATCATTCCAGAAGACGTATATGGGATCACACTTTCAGCTCTTGGCAGTTGTAGGAGGTTGTAGCTCAATTTTGATATTTTCAGGGCGATCTACAACTTTTGTTTTATAAACTTGTCAAGAAAATGAATGATTGGACCTGCAGAGGCACATGGGGTCCTATTTTTAACTGTAGAACACCAACAGGAAGTGGGGCCCAGCCTCTGCCCATGACATTTATTGTGCCAATTTTTAGCTAGCTAGTCTAGCTAGTTTCATTTTGGAGTGTGTATGGGACAAACAGACGAACAAACAGAAAATGTGCTATATTGATATAAATACCAGAAGTTTAACATGTTGTTTAAACTTTATGTTGCAAATTGCTTCTCTAAAAGCTGCTTTATTTCCAAACCAGACTTTTTTCTTCTGGTATTTTGAAATGCAGTCGAAATGCAGTAGATGTACATCTTTTGTTATGTTGCTTCTTTCAGCAGGACTAGTTGAGACTAAGACCCCAGACGTGTGTCAGCCTGTTATATTACTACAATCCTCTGCTGTCGCTTCCTCTTTTATTGGTTAGCTGTGTTTCCTCTTTAATCCATTTCCTTTGTTCATGGTTTCTTTCCAGCTTTTTTCATATGATCCAACATTTCAGTGTCTATACGCCTGCTGCTGTTATCAACGCAGTTTGTCTAATTTCCTTTTCATAGATGTTGTGAAATGTGTATTATGAGGAATTTAATTTGATGGAGTACACCTAATAATGTTTATTTCTCCATTGCCAAACAGAGTATTGTTCTTCACTAAATTGGTAGCTCGCATGA
>OMLM01020975.1:193338-215351 GCA_900302695.1 Helostoma temminkii | reverse complement strand
AAAAAAAAAAAAAAAAAAAAAAAAAGGTGAATAATTTTAACCATCCCAAATATAAACTACACTTTTCTTTACAGTTCGTTTCTTTTTAGCCATAATGTGTCTGTGATCCACCCACATCAATCATGTTCCTCCAGCCCTCTGTCCTTCCGGTGAGCAAAGGCTCGTTGTGGGCCAGTCCAGCATTGTTGATGCATATGTCCACGCCCTTGTGCAGTGTCTTGATTGCTGAAAACATGGACAAGATTTCCTCTTCGTTGGACAGGTCACACTTGTATGGGATCAGCGTGCCGCTGTAACCTGCGCTCTGACATTCTGCTGCCAACTTCTAAAAAACACAAATCATGGCAGATTTTAAAACATTAAAAACTGCTAAGGTATAAACACTGAAGTTGCCAAACAGCTGTCCATAAAGTGATTATCAGGACTGAGACGCTGTTAGGCAACACGTAGAAATGATTAACCTGCAGCGCCGTAATTAAGTCCCACCCTACACTCTACCAACTAGGAGGGCAGTGACAACATGGAGCCATAAAATCAACTTAGTGAAAGGCCAAAGGTAACACAGCAGCACCAGAGTAGCCAAAATCTGTCCTTTCAATAACTCTACCAAATCTACCAAAATTCAAATGATTTCTGGATGAGCCTGAATGAAGTGAAGTAACCTTAGCTCTGCTGGGAAGCTTTTTCCATCAGGATACAGCTGAGCCTGGAGCAGGCTACGCTCCAACCAGGTCAACAGACTGTCCACCACTGTGGGGTTTGATACAAACTGACACAGATCCCCTTGCCAGGCACAGCTGTAGCAGTCACCTGATGTCTCATTCTGGGTGCCCAGCAGATAGAAGGGGTGTGGATGATGAGGGAGGAGCTGGTGCTGGACAGAGATGATCTACACACTGCAGTGTCTGTGTCTGAGCAGCTAAACTAATTAAATGTTTAGGAAAGCTGACCACGTAAACTGAAGTGCACATTTAGCTTTCTTAGTTTTATTCAAGTCATAAAGATAAAGTTACATCTATTTTCAGCGCAGGTACAGTGCAACCTTCCCAACTTTCTGATACACCCTCATAGATCACACGGATGAATCCAATATTCCTTCCTCGACAACTCCACCAGCCAACTTCCAAATATATGTTCAGGTCAGTAACATGATTGGGTATAAGACGAGTATCTTAGAAAGTCAGAGTCTCTCAGAAGTAATGATGGTCAGAGGTTCCCCAATCTGTGAAAAGATGCATGTATAAATTGTTAAACAGTTTCAGAATAATGTTCATCAGCGCACAACTAGAGAAGTCTCTGTGTGCAACGGACAAGGGTGAAACGCAATATTGGACGTCTGTGATCTTCAGGCACTGCATTAAAAACAGTGATGGACATCACTGCATGTGCTCAGGAGAGAAGAACCTATATATGAACATGATCAAAAAACACTGCCGTCTTCTCTGGGCCAAAACTCATTTATGATTTCTGGAAAACTGTTCAGACTAATTAAAATTTGACACTCATTTTGAAAACGGGATTTGTGTCCTTTGGACTAAAGAGGAGAGGGACCTTCTAGCTTCTTATCAGCGCTCAGTTCAAAAGTCTGCACCTCTGATGGTATTGGAGATGCATTAGTGATTATGGAGTGGGCAGCATATCGTCCCATCTAGACGGCATCGTTTTTAGGGAAGGCCTTGTGTATTTCAGCAAGGCAATGCTAAACCACACACTGCATATATGACAACAGCATGGCTCCGTAGTAAATGTGCTCAGGTGCTGAACTGGTCTGTCTGCAGTCCAGACCTTTCACCAATTGAAAAAATTTGCAGCATCTTGAAACACAACAAAAACATTGCTCTCCCCAAACTCCAGCAACTGGTCTCAGTTTCCAGACATACAGACTTCTTAAAACAAGAAGAGAAGATACACCGTGTTAAACAGCGTTTTTGATGTGTTGGTTTGAAATTACATTGTTTTTCTTTATGATATGTTTTCTATTTAGTTTATGAGATCTGCATTCTGTTTTTATGTAGATTCTACATAGCATCATTTTTGAAATTTGAGTTGTATATTTAATCAATATACAACTAGCTAAACTATTCTGTAAAAACTATTTGACCTTATGCATTACTACAGCTACTATAGAACGTATTCAGACCCTCTCACCTTTTCCACCTTTACTAATTTTAAATAAAAAATTTGAATCTTTTAGTCCCCCTGTACAAATGCTGAGTACAAAGCTTTGTGTCATAGGCAAAGCAAATCATGCTCTTGTTGTGAAGCTATTAAGTTACAGTTGGTTCTAGTATGTTTAAATAGTTTTACCTCTAATCATATACTCATCATAATTATATTCATACACCATAATGATTTTTTGTGATGCAACTATTCCCAGAACAAAGACAAGATGAACTATTACTTCATAAATGTCAGAAATTACATAACAGATTACAACCAAATATAAATAACAAAAGCAGAAACAGAATGTTGGTAATCGTTATATTGTGTGTAGTAATGTGGTGTGTGATGTGATGTTCTGGGATTTTCTGTTAAAATGTCTGACACCTCAAATAAGTACTGCAGCATATCTGCTGATTATGGCTACTACTGCACCTGCCACGTAAGGAAACTGAGTGTACTTATGAAACCTGCTTTTTATAATCAGGATTAAATTCAACTGAGGTATCATTTTGGGTTTTTTTTCTAAAAACATGTAACAGAGAATGCACCCTCTCACACTTGAGTGTTTAGATTTCCCTGCTCTTTGTCTAAGCTGTTTAACTCGGATTATCTAGACAGAAAGCATTACCCAACTAAAGCTGTCAAAATACTACAACACTGAAAACACTTCTTCTTATCTGTAAAGACTAAAGCCAGTTCATTTCCCTTGTTGTAGAGGTAAACCATTTTTGTTGTCCTTAAAATGTGTAGCTGAATACCTAGAGGGGACTGAGTTCAGGCAGGAAGGAGCAGTCTGACAGACTGGTGCAGCAGCTTTTCTTCATTCAGAAAGGAGGTTAAGTTAAAGGGGAAGCTAGGTCAGTGTTTCGTTAGAGGGGGGAATTAGATGTGTTAGTAAGGTTGACATGGGAGCACCAGAGCAAACAGGCTCTGATCTCAGTCCAACTACAGGAAGTCTCAGGCTGTGAATCTGTGTGCATGTGTGTGGGTGATTTCTGGCACCAGCTGTATTGCCGTGGCCAGTACCAGCCCTCATACTGGCCACACCTACAGAAAAGGCAGATAAGCAACCATTTGGCAAGTGTACTGTACACAAGATTGATTCATCATTACCTAAACTGAAGTGAATATCTTCAGGACTTGGCATCGCAACTGATCATCACAACTGAAAAAAAAGGCTAAAAAAACCTACACGATAAAAAGAACACAGACTATGACGACCGTGTGCTAAATGAGCCCTGGGGAACTGAAATAAGAATCAGAATGCAGTACCACCTATGTTACTTTCATATATTGATGATTGCACACATATATTCAGATCTGATACTCAAATAAATCACTGTTAGCAATTACCTAGATAAGACCAACCCTAAAAGATAAAAAATCTTACAATTCTAAGATAAATAAAATTCCAACAGGTTACAAAGCTTTTACATGTTAATGGGTGTACACACACCTACGCGGCACTCTCACACATGTGCACATAGCAACATGTAGTCACCTTCTTTGCCCCTGCAGTGGGCTGTTATGTAAGGTCTACGATGCAAGAAACATCATCGTCTCACACCATGTTCATCAATCATTGACTCACTCCTGTGGAACTGCTATAAATAAACGACAAAACAATTTGTTGGAGAAGAGAAAAGAGACAAAAATAAAAACACCAAAGCCAATAAGCTTTCAGTGGTGAACCAGATCAATGGCACATGGCAGCAGCCACGAACAAAGATAGTGCAGAAATTAGATTAGTCTCAGGTTGACTCAGGAGCCCTACCAGACAAAAAGGGATTGTGTTATAAAATATTGCCACTTCTTGTGTTCTCTAAAAAGGCTGATAGGTGATTCAAAAGCTGCAGAGCAGCCATAATTTGGCAAGTAACCCTTCCCTCTTCATCATGCTGTCCTGTCTCTTTAGTACCTGTAACACACAGAACAGTTTGGCTGTCATAATGCATTTTCATCCTCATTACTGAGAAGTCCAGCGATCAGAAAAAGTGTGCTGAAGGAGGGAGGACAAAAGGCAAATGAGGGAGGGAGAGAGGGTTGGCAGCCAAAAAGTGAACCAGAAGGAGAGAGAGAAAACAAAACATGAGGCATCCTGCAGAGGAGCTGATCAAAATGCTTTCAGATTTCACTATATTTTACTCTAAAATTACTATACAATTACCCACATATGACTAATTTAGTGAAATTATCTTGACTGGCATAACAACTTAAGTGACACAGTAACACTTTAGCTCTTAAGCCACAAAACCGATGATAAAAAATGTGTTTGGTAATATCATGTAAACCTAACTAGGCTACTCTGCTAAATAAAAGGAGGTAAATGTTATTCTTTTCTGAAGAAAAATACCAAAAAGATCTTTGACAAACATATCCAATAAAGGGTCCCACCCTTTACTTCACTAAAAACTATCACTCATTATTCAGCTCAACTACAATTGCCTGACATGAAAGCAAACTTTCAAGTTAACCTAAGCACAGTCACAACAAGTGAGGGTGAAAGGTGAGACCAGGCTGCATAGTAGGGCTGCAGCAGGATTGACAGGATGGTAGTGTGATTACCACTTCTTCACACACTGGAATCCTGCCTGTAGGTCTAAAGGTTGAACAGGGTGGTTTTACAGCATTTCCTTCAGTCTAATCAAGGCAGATAAGGAAAATAATTACAGTCTTTGCTGGTATCTGTATCCATTGACAGACATTTGCCATTGTATCGATTTCAAAACCATGGGGAAATTTACAATGCCTTTGAACATGTGAAAGAAACAATGTTGACTTTAAAATTCACAAACATTGCTGGGAGATGACTGCACTGAAAAATGCACGGTGCTTGGTTTAAATATCTGAATGACACAACAAATACCCTGCATTGTGTAACAGACTGGTGCAACCGGTGTGGTTGGATTTTTTATTCTCAAACAAAGTGATAAAATCCAAACAGAAAGAAGATCAGTGACATATACTTTAAATACTTCCAATACTTCAATACTAGTTTAGCTACAGAGAGCAGTCATTATTCATTTGTTCACATGGGCATCAGATGCTAAAAAGCTTCTCCGGTTCTCGTTTGTAGATGAGACACGCTGAGGGCTGAAGCTTCCCTCTAGTGAACTAGCATGAATCATGTGGGATCTCTACCATCTCATTGTGTGTTATTTCTGCACTTGATGCTGGCCCTCAGAACAACAACCTTACTCTCACCGCGGGTCTGATGGTGGCCATGATGCCTGCTTTGAGACACATCATTATGCATGCTGAGTACATGATAACTTGGGCCGAGAGCAGACAACAGAAACAGACGTTGGGGAGCCTCATGGAAACAATGCTGATCAGACGCGTATCAAATAGAAACCTTTCAAACTGGTCCAGACTGCGTTGGTCTATTCAGTATGTGAGCTTAGAGTAGTCGCACAGTTTCTAGTTTCCAGTATCAAACATCCAAAGACAAATCCAATTTGGCTGCCACTGAAGAGAAAATGTGAATTACCTGTCAGCTGCTCTCCAGTTGAGTAAAAACTGAACTTGGTGAACTCAAGTTGTGTTTGTGATAAAATTATTTCACCATAAAGCACTTTCTTGTCATTCTGGTACAAATATACATTTAAGTGCTGGTCTGATGCTGCAGTGGCATTTAGTATCTACTGCACGGGATGTCTTCTTCCCTTTTACATCATGCCTGCTCGCACAATCTCATATATTATACACACAGAGAAGAGCTTTCTAGTAAGTCCTCAGCAGCACAGGAAAGCAAGCTCCTTACCTATAATGGCAGGAGGAGGATGTCAATGCTACTAAGCTTTACACCTTGAAAGATGATGAGAACAGGGAAGACAGCACAGTGGTGGTGCACTGGGGGGGGTCACTGAGCTGTCTGGACAAATCAGACAGTTAACTGTGCAAGACCAGCAGATCAAGAAGAAGTAATTACATACATGCCTGACATACAAGCTTCAAGAAATTTATAGAAGGCTGGGAAATGTAAATGGTTTGTTTTTTTCCCCATTTACATACTGTTATAATGGTTGCATTATGGTATTGCTGTAATTCAGGTTTGAGAATATTCTGTGCGGAGTCGGGAAGAAGAGGTACAGTAGCTTAAAATTCAAACTCCTTTTCAAGTTTTGCACATACTTTTATTGAAAATTTAATTTTGAGTAAAAGTAGAATTAATGAATAAAACTTAGCTCTTTAGCATCGACTACACTTATTTCAAAAGCACGTGTCTACAAATTGTACGTCACTGATATCCTCAAAACATCTGGGTGGCTGCTTTTGGGAGGATTACATGTTATTTGCTGTGGTGGTGTGAATTCTGCATTTCATTAAGACAGAGACCTTTAAAAAAAAAAAGAATTATTAGTAACTGTCAGCTCACAGCCATAGTGAAAAATGTGCAGTCAATGATAAAGCTTTCTGCGTGGCTAAGACAAAAGCTTGAAAGCTGAAGAAGCCGTGAAGTAACTTGATGTGCTAAGCAGAAAAATGACATGGAAAATAAAATAGCAACTGTGCAGGTGAAGACAGCAATACTGTGATTTCTCCTGCAGCTGATGACAACTGACACAGCAGAAACCTGAACCAACAATAGATACTGTACTTATAGTGTGGCCATAGGCTAAATAGGATTTTGCAATACTTATATATACAGGGTTCAGGAATATTCAAACAACTGCAACTTTTATCAACAAACAGATTACTAAAACATTAATTACTAAACATTAAAAACAACAGACAGCTACACCAGTACAAGACGTCCATACATTATCTACAGGAAGAGCTTCACTTGTGCAGAGACACTGATGTCACCTCTGCTTTGACGCATGACTGAGCACCTTTTAGCCCCTTCAGTGTGAGAACCACATCTAGTCAGCCAAGGTCTGAATTTAACCTTCTAGCTCACCTGTCAAGGAATTTAAGTTTTAATTCACAATGTACTCGCTGAGTGAGATCAGATGTCACTAGCTAAAAACAGACACTGAGCCATAGTCATATGGAGAATTTTCAGATCCAGCTTGAGACATCTCTGCTGGATCTGATCCAAACTCCCCCAGTACCGTGTGCCACTGCTCATATTCTCGGTAGTCTTATCTCCCGACTGTTTTACCTCATCAATAATTTGACATTGATGTTTTGGATATATTTTATCTACAATGTCCTTCCAATCTCTGACTGACACAGACTCTGTGTATGCCAATCACAAATCTGTTTAGCACTAAAACCACACAAATGATGCTTGCTAAATTCATCTGATTTAAAATTGAAGCAGTAAAAGCTTGGAATTTCAACAAATGCCCTTATTGTTGGCAGCACAACAGAAATGTCAGTTTAATTTTATCAGTTTCAAATGGACTAACATAGTTATTATCTAGAAGAAAAACATTATTTTTATAAAATGAAACTATTTACATACAGTACAAAAGGCCCCAAATTGGAGCAGCACACTTCTGTTCTTTAGAGAAGCTACAAAGTCTCTGCTGAAGCCTGTGGGTCAAAGGCTTCAAACATCCACTAACTGAAGGGAGCTTTCCATAAAATGTTAAATATGTGGGTTTGTCATTTGTAACTTCATTTGTATCAGTCCAGTTAGTTTTGTACTCCTAAACTATAGGTATTACGTGTTAAAAAGGATAAAAAGATAAAAAAGCTTCTCACATTGATTTGTTCAAAATGTAAAGAATTAGGTATTGTTTGGCCTGGACACACAGAAACACAAGCTATATTTTGTAGGTGCAGAGATGACACATCACAATCTAAGCCTCTCCATATTCTGGGAAATAGCAACTTCATCTACACCAGCCATGACCTACAGATTATTTAAAACTCACAACTAACGGTTATGTTGTATTTACAAGGTTTAGGCACACACTTAGTGATGCACATTTTACCATCCAGGTTATGGAGGATTAAGACAGCAATTTTACAGCTTGCCAAGTTGCATTTGTAAAATCCAAATATCTTAGTTTTGTAACTTAGTCTAACTTCATGTGTTTCTTACTCAATTACATGCATTTACCACATTGTGCTGGGCACGCAGATATCACAACCCACACGTGGGCTATGTGGGCCAGAGCACTTTAGAGGTCTAAGTATAAAAAGCCTCATTCAATCAGTAACCAAGTGTCCTCTTTTTCTTTTGAGTCAAACTGGAGCTCAGACGACATGTGTACAGGTTTTTTTAGATAGAGTTTATATTTTATGGTGCGTCTTCTCACCACTCAATTCAGATGCTGCAATTCTTGGTTGTTATGAAAATATGCATAAATATGGTGCATACGGTATGTACACTGCACTGTCCTGCACTCATAGGCCAGTTTTACGCATTTGGTAACCTCAAAGGATAAACTGTGCTTTCCGGCTGAAGAAAAGCGTCTCTGGTTTTGGAGGGTTAAAAAGAGTTAATGAGAAACTGTGTTGCTGCTACTTGGATGCGGCCCCGTCGTCTCCATTCCTGCACAGAGCCCATGGTGACCACACGTCTCCCTCCAGCTTGCTCTCCCACTGCCTACTACATAGTCTCATAGACAACAAAACAAAGCTGCTGCCACAACTCTTCACTCTGCTTTCTCAATGATTTCTTTAACCAGAACAAAACTGAAAACTTCAACAACTGAACACATTTTCCCTGTTCACTACTGTTTTATCTGCTCTACCAGGGGAGAATAAGAAAAAGAAAACAACAGCAAGTTTATTTCCACTACACCAAAAGGGAGTCAAGAACAATTGCTTAGTGATGGACACTTGCATCCCCCACCAGCAGCATGCCAGGTTTGGCACAGCTACAGCAAGGACCCAGTTTACGCAGCACAGAGGGCACAATACTGGCTTTGTCCCTCAGCTCACACAGACATCTCTCTAACGTCTTGTACAAGATATGAAATTTGTCACAATTAAAACCTGTTCCTCTACTCAACCTGATAACTATCTGTAATTTCATCAAGTATTAATTAGCTTTGATTTCATGTACTATGAACCACATGAAAGAATATCTAATGTTGCTCTTTACTGCTGGCTGACATCAGGATTATGTAAAAGTACTATAAAGTCTTAATGTTGTGACCTTGTTTAGTCTTACACAAGTCACTGAGAGGTGCAGAAACGAGCTGCTGCAGTTAACTATTGACAGGAGGGATCATGTGACCAGAGCATGAATGAAGGGACGCTATCTATTGTGCAATTCACACTCATAGACATGGGTGTTGGTTTGTGTCGTAAAGGTGGGGACTTCTGCCAGAAACAAGCCCTAAAGGAAAAATAGAAGAAATGCTTTTGTTCAAATCAGTAGAAAGAAAAAAACTTCTCAAATAACATGCATTGCTATGTACTAGTAGCTCACTGTAAACTGAAGACCTTTTAGTTTTAGACTGAACAAAACATAACATCTGAAGGTATACCTTCCTCTTTAGAAAACTGTTATGAGCATTTCTTTTTTGGAAACAATTATTCGACATTTCTGTCTAAAACTGTACAGCGCACTATAAGGCTGATGCCCGATGAGGAACAACTTTAACTAAAGCTCTTCTGTAAACAGCTTAACACTGGAATATCACCTGTCATCACAAGTTTGATGCTGCACAGAATCACATGAATGACTCCTGAGAAACGCAGGTCAGGCTGGAAGGCAGCTGCATTTTCCACAGTTCTTTACATCACCTCTCTCTCAACCACATCTCAGCCAACCACTCTCCCAGTTTGGTTACATTTAGTTATAACTACTTATCATTCACCTCATATGATTTAAGAAAATGTCTATTGGTTGAACTAGCGCAAATGTACTGCAGATTAAACACATGTTTAATGAATAACTGCCACCTACACTAGTGGCAAACTAATTTCTACACTGCTGTTTTATTTGCAACAGAGATTCACATGTGGATTTACTTAGATGATATTCTACAGTACAACGCTTAGATACTCAAATATGACAGCGTTGTTAACAACCTGAAGCATGCCACATGGCTCTACCCTGCTTTAAGAAATCACATTAGCACAGTAAGCTTTCTGCAGCCCAGTGCTAGAGGGTAGAACAAATGTGGAATGAGGCTTAATTATTGGCTGACATGATAAGCAAGATACAGTGGCTTATGACTTATGTTTGGACAAGAGTTCGTAGGGTGGGGCTGTGGACACCAGCTCTGGACGAGGCATCCGTCTACAAATCACATGCCATTGAAATCTCAGTGTCAGAACGTGCATCACAGAAGTTGAAATGTAACAACTGCATTTAATTTGAACATTTGCTTCATTTACTTACCTTCATGCCGATTTTAAAATTACAGTCAGAAATCCACTGGGTCAATAAACGGGTGGCAAATTTGCATGCAGCTCGAACATAATCACCGCTGGCACTAATTACTTTCACAGTCAAAAGGAGAGCAGGACTTAAATAATGACTTGACTTGTCTTTTATTAGCTTACAGCACGTTATTTAATGCCTCTGGGACACGGCTAACTGAGCACTGACCTCAGAATTATGATATCTGTATCGGATCGCAGTTGCTGCAAACTTCACCAGAAATGAATATTGCTGAAGAATGAATAGATGCTAAAACTAAAATAAAGGAGTATACCGGAACAGTTTGTAAACTGAGATTTACATGGCTTGGTTTGTTGTACTTTAATAAAATATATTTGTAAAGGTATAAGTGGTTTATACTTTATACATTTTTATGAGGGTCTTCTTCTGCTGCCAGGAATAATAAACCTGTTCAGGTGGAGTCAAGTTACCTTACCACAGTTTCTGTGCTTAAAAGGCAACTTCACTGATTGTCAACTTGCTCCTACACTTCTAGTTTGGGTAGTTGTATATGTACATGTACATACATATGGTTGCTCATATTTGGAGGTTGTAGTCTTGGTTGACCAGGTCCTCCAGATGAACTGACCCCAACTGAGCCAGATAATGTCATCTGGAGAAGTTGTCAAACACAAGTCGAAAGATATTTGAACATAGGGAATGTAATTGTTGCTAATATCATTCATATACACTTACTACCAACACTAGAACCTTGAAAAGCAAGTTGACAATCAGTGAAGTTGACCTTTAATCATCTTGGTTAAGGGACAATGGAGAGACTGAAACCTACAATCAGGACAAATATTCTTTTTCCACTCTATACACTACTTTGTTAAAAGTGTCCAGTAAGGCTGGGGACACTCCTGAAAGACGCAAGGAAACACAGCTTTTTAGAAACTGTGGTAAGGTGACTGTACCTGAACAGGTTCATTACTTATTACTGACAGCAGATAAAGTTGGTGTTGACAGGATGACCTGCTACTTCCTGGCCCACAAAGTGGTCGGTTGTTAGCAGTCATCTTCCTTGCTTGAGTGTCATTAGGTACACACGCTGAATCCCTGCCAGATCTGTTGGTCTGCTGTTGCTGACCCTGACCTCTGACCTCATGTGAGAAGATCAACGAAAAGAAGAGATTTTTTTCAGAAAGGATTAATAATAGAGATTATTACAGATTAGAGGTTTGGCAGGATTTGCAGAGCGCTGGCGTAGGAGCATCTTTATTTGGTGGTTGGTACTGTGTACTATCAAATACTCTTTCAATGTAGAATTACACGGTACAATAATTTTCCTGTAATATTCATATAAGAAAATGGTAACAATAGCCAGTGGTGATTAAAGATATGGTTATGGTTAATAGTCTTACAATGTCCTGTATGTATAAGATGTATTATTCTTTTACAACTGAATATTAATATGAGCGTTATGTCTATAATGAAAATGGTTATTTCACATAACACTGTGTCTGACACTACAAGCAGCGTAACCTACTTTTCACAAATAACGTCAACGTCCAGCGTTGGGCTAAAGGTTTCTAGCTGAAGTTGGAAGGCTAGCTTAACGTTAGCTAGCGGTTGACATTAGTTGGCTAGTTTGTTGTAATACCGCTAGCTTCTCCTATGTGCTGGATAGACTTATTTAACTCCTGTTAATGACATTAAATTAAACTGCCCACCTCTATTTTGTCGACATTCCTGGCACAGCCGACAACCCTCATGCCTTGCTGGACCAGTGCCCGGGCTACAGCCGCTCCAATCCCCACCGAAGCTCCGGTTACCAGGGCCACTCTGCCTTTCCACCGCTCCATCTCCACGTACTGTCTAACGTTACACCGGTCACTGCACACGAAACAACAGCTCCTGAGCCGTAGCGATAGCTACCTCAGTCCGCTTAGTTCAAACTGTCACAGTTGCAGCTATCGCTATTATGTGCGGTACGTTCAAACGGAGGGATGCGGCAGCTACAGCCTCCTGTCAGTCTGTGCAGCATCCAGGACAGCGGCAGCCAGTGTGCGTAAGCCCGGATCCATGCGCTCCTCTAGATGAAATATGAAGAACCCCTGTGTGTAAATGTTTGGTTTACATCACCTCCTACTTTCTTTTTCAGCCCTGGCATGCTCTCAGTGTGTGTTTATTTACCGCCACCTACTGGGAAAAAACAGAAAAGAAACCACAACATGGGATTTATATGCTGCCTTTAAGTGTTTCCCGTAATCAAAAGCTTTTGGCAGAGATACAATACAAAATGAAACCCGTAAACGAAGTACATCTAGTTCTGGCAGACTGTAACAACATTTTTCATTTGTTAACTAATGTTTCATGTTTATCAAAACATGATAAAAAGTTATATAATTCAAATCAGTGTTTTAAATTTATACCAGAATGTATAAAAATAATGGCTATATTTAACACATTGTTGCTGGGGGTTAGCTAAAACAATGACATTTGCGAAATTTGAAATTCACAGCAATATCTCCACACATACAGCGTACATTGACTTACATCTGTAAAAAATAGGGCTCAAGCCTTTTTTTTTTGTTTGGTCTTTTTCTATTTAGAACTTAAAACAACATATTATGCTCATCCCTAAACCTACAGCCCATATAATAAATGCTTTTATGTTATGTCTGATAAACTGGTCCTAGTTCATAACTGACTCACTCATTTTTTCATGCTTTATTAAAATATAAATTAACTCTATGATCAAGAAAATAAAAGACAAACAAATATTAATGCATAATAAATATTCTTTATTTAGTAAATTTTGCACATTGCGCTCTTAACATCACACCCAAATCCTTAATACAAATGGATGTTTATTCTCTGTAAAATCTTTATAGTTTGAATATCTGTACACATTTAATGGTACAACCTTTACCACTACACTGAACTGTCACCAAAAAGAAAAAACAAAATCAACCATAAAAAAAAAAGGAAGAAAACATAAGACTAAAATTTACCCCTAATGTCACAGCTTGCAAAGCTTCATTACTGATTCCACTGTGCACTTACCCAATAACCCTACAGAAGACTAGCAACAAATAGCTAGGCTTGGTCAAAGACAACAATTACAGGTGGAAAAAGTGGCCAACAAAATGAAATGGAAAAAGTGTGTTGTTGTATAAGTGCAAACAAGGGAGAGACAACCAACAGAAGTAAGAATCACATGTACTTTAAAATGAGAAATGGCTGAACAAGACACCAAATGTATTTCAGATTTTTTTCTTTTCTAGGCATGTTGCAGCAGTGGTCATGAGTGTTTTTCCTCAGGAGATGAGATGTCAGTGCAGTTAGTTGACACTGGTGGTGACAAACCACTTTCCGCACACTGCCTTACTGCGCTCAGTGGCACGGCAGTAGTTGGTGAATTTCTCTTTCAGGAGCTGTCGGTACTGGTGACGGTTGTTGTAGAATGACTGGTTTCTTTCTAAAAATGCCTGGATTTCATCCTGTGTCAGACAATTCTCTTCATCTGAAGTCCCCTCTGAATCATCCTGTAACACAGCAGGAGTGTAGGAGATTACACAAGTGCTAGAATCAAACAAAACATTATTTGTGCAGCGCAAAATGACAATAATGGCTCACAAGCATGGCTTACTGGCAGAGAAAACCAGAAGACAGCTATCACTAATGCCGAGTGCTCCGACTGTGCTTTTGCTACCATAAAAAAACTATTGCTCTCTGTGAGAAAGGTCTCTGTCTAATCATTTTGAACATTTGTCACTAACCAGAAGTTCCACAAGACTTATGTTTGCCTTTGGGGGCCTCACATGAAGGCTGAGTTTCTTTTGATGTACTGCCCATGGTAACCGTAGTGCAATGCTGGCAAATGTATCACCACAATACGAGGAAAAGATTTCTTTGGTTCGGCACGTGTGCAGTAATGGTGGACTGTGGCCTGCTGAGTTCCCGTTTGATGTACAGCCTTCGCCTTTCTGTCCCTGTAAAAATAGGCATACATTAATTGGTACACAGCTCGGCATATTAACCTTTCAATATTTGAATTCTACAGCTTATTCTCTCACCTGATCGTTGCATAAACCCTTGCCCTTCCTCTTCTTCTTTTTACTCTTGCATTGACTGTTTTCCTCAGAGTGTTGCCAGCAGTCCAAACAACTGTCTATTCCATCCTCCTCCTTGTCTTCAGCACAATGATGGACATTTAGTTCATCTCCTAACCACGATAAGAAAGAATCATATGAGACAATACACTTAATACATTATACTGTATATTCAAAAGAAACATTAAGTCCTCAGTATTTCAAAGCTACTCGTGCCAAACCTGCTTCATAATGGTTACAGATTCCCTCTGAACAGGCAATGTCAGAGCCTTCCCGTGATCCCGTTTCACTGCCCTCCATACTTGAGGAGTATCCACAGTCACTGCCATTGCTGTGTGGGGACAAATCTGAAAACACATTTTTTCATGTTTAGTAGTTCTTAATAGTTACGAAAATACAGGTTTAATGGCTTGTGATGCATCTTTACCTTGTTTAGTGTTATCTGGACAGCTACAAGAATTACTTCCAGGATTGGTGATTCCTTCCTCACAGCCAGCCCCCTCCTCCTCTTCCTGGCCACATACCTTACAACCACCACTCACGGAGTCAAGAGAACTCTGCAACATACCAGGTGAGCCACACTGAAATACAGGCCAACATATGTAGCTGCAGAACACAGGAGTCTTAAATAATGTGCAATGGTAGATTGGTAGATTCACATCCCAGACTCTCAGTCAGTGCATTTACATGAACCTTAGTAAAGCGATTACAGGCGGCTTACTCGAGAAAGCTGATTTCTTAACAGTCATGTAAACGGGAAACCTGGTTTTTGTAATCAGGGTAGGAGATTAGAAAAACCCGTTTTCCCTGAGTAGTCTGATTTCTGAACCGCATGTACACCAGTCAGTGTGAGTTGAGGATTACCTCATCCAAATTTTTGTCCTTGTCCTCTGCCTCCTGTTCAGTAATGTCAAAGCCACACTTGTTTTTGCGCCGATTCTTTCGCTTTTGCCTTTTTTTCTCCTGCTTCAGCTCTTTGGCCCTCTCCTCCTCAGACAGCTCCTCGACAAACTGCTCTAGCCGACTGATCCCCTGCATCTTCTCCACTGCCATCTAGGGGTATCATAACAGATACATAATCATAGAGCATTTATGCATTTAAGAACTGATAAATCTGTATGAAATGGGCTTAGAAGTTGTTTACCTCAAAGCTTTTGCGTAGTGCATCAATTCCCAAATAAAACAATATCTGCCAGGTCTGCTCCTCTGCACGTAGTTTCTGCCAGATCCTGTGCAACCTCTCATACAGGTGAATACCCAGACAGGTCAAGACTTCCTCTTGTGCAATGTCAATGGTCTTGGCATGTCTCTCTCTGCGTCTTAAAGCAAGGAAAATAAATAAATAACCACATGATATGACAAAACTGACTCTAATCTAACAGGTATTCTTTAATGATCTATGTGAACTTTGCAGCAGGGACTGTATACATACTGTATAAACCTTTACTTACTCATAGCCTCCTGCAAACTCTGGCTCTGCCCGGCCAAGCAGGTGGGCAATAAAGTCAGTTTCACAGCAAACATGGATGTGGCGTTCGTGGGGGCAACAGCACAGTCCCTCATACAAGGCAGCACAGTACCCCTTCTCTTTAGTGCAGTCCAACTCACCCACCAGGATGTTGTATGCCCTCAACACTTTGTTTTTACAGTCAGTGCAAAACCTATGCACAAGAAAATAATGCAGTTAATCACTTTTCCACCAACTACGTAACAGATGTAACAAAGGTCTGGAACCCAGCAACACGTTACCTGTGTTTACGCAAGTATGTTTCCAGTGTCTCTAGGAGACAAGCACTATCAATCAGGACCACCTCATCCCTGCACTCCTGAGACATCAGCTCCCAAACATCCATCCAGCTTCCCCTGAAAGCAAACATGTAATGAATACAGTTATGTCATCATAACAGACAATTCTTTTCTTAAATCTGCAATAAGTGATTTCTTGCTTGCACATATCTGACACACCTGATTTCACATCATAAATGTGAAAAACAACAAAGAAAAAGATATTACTCACCCCAAAGGTTTAGGTTTATGCGTGTCTAAAGAGTGCAACTGGCAACGCTTATTCTTTTTACTTTTTGGAATGGCATCAATCATGTCATTCAACTTCGACCTGTAAAAAACATAAAAACTTGTTTAGAGAGCAATGTTTGAGCTTGATATAGTTTTATACTTAGGGATTTATGTAATACCCCTTTTTTGTATGCTGCTGTTTACATTTGTGACTTTGGTAACGATCAGATATTTCATGACCAATTTATGCAGAAAACCTGTATCTATCTGCAGAAACGGCAGATAGTTCTCTTTTGTTGCTACTATAGTGCCAATATAAATTCCTTTAGATTTTGCCGTGGAAACTCTCTTTTTGTATATGGATGTTAGTTGAATGCCTCCTCCTCTTTGCCTGAGCACAATTTCGACCACTATCATGTAAAAATGAAAGAGACATTTGTCTATATCTTACCCATGGACATAGAAAAGAGTGTAGAGCCTCTTTACGTCTGCTAAGCAGGGTTTGGTGACAGAGAGCATGCCTGAAGGTTTCACTGTGAGGGGCTCCAGGGCCGGGTTCCCGGATTCCACTAAATGTGAGAAGAGGCGTTCCACACTCCGTCGACAGCCCACGCACGGCACCAGTTGAGATAATGCACTGTACACCTCTCTGGATGTCACCGTCAGAGTGATATTCAAGTCCTGTTGCTTCAATTTGGAGTGATACTAAAGGCAAAGAAATCATACAGAACTGCTGTCATTTGCTGAAAGTGTATGTATACCAAACAGGCAAAGAGCAAATAAAGAAATAAATGACAATCACATGCTTCCGTACATTTTATGAGGCCACTATGTATACTATTAAACTACTCACCTCAGAAAATTGTTTCCAATGATAAGTGTTGATTTCATGATTGCTAACCTCCATGACACTATCAGAAAATTCCATCACCATCTGATAATGAGATAATACACTGTTAATGTCTGTGAATGTATCTAAGACAGTCATTGGCTGGTAACTGGACTTTTTTTTTCCTTGAAATACACACCACTCTGTAAATGGACACCTGTATGTTTTTTTCACTTCCAAAATTAAGACGCCAGTATTTACTGCATAAGCCAAAATAAACAGTAGTTATGTATCGGAAATAAGATTAATATCCTTCATGGTGTACTTGGAGGCTGTCAGGTAATAATAACAAAACATGGCTTAACAATCAAATACATTCTTTCCAACTTGTGTAAAGTATGTAATCTCACATCTCTGCACAGTCCCAGTACAAGATTGGCAAAACAGATGTTTGTCTTTCATACTCAGTGCTGGGTAGCAATCGTTCTAAACACCTAATCAGATGTCTAATAGACATTTAGGGAAACGATATGGAGATGTTCACAGATAACCCAGACAAAGTAATGGTTGAGTTAGCCTCTCCTTTTGGTGATTCATTTGGGAAAGTTTACTCACTGTGAGAGTATCATCAATATACAGTGGAATCTGACGCGAGAGAAACGGGTAGTCCTCTTCCCCTTCTCTGCAAACTGCTACCAGACGGGCCATGACTTCTTCCAGTTGCGGTGGTGCGGCTGCCCTGCAGGTGAGACAAGAGACCGACTGACGGTATCTGACGTCGCAAAGGCTGTAACAAGCTAGCTAAAGCTAACTTATAGCAGGTTACTGCGGGTTAGCAGCACATTTTCACTACAATAAAGCATATATATACCATGCAATAAAACACGCAATAAAACATCAACTATTTGCTAGAAAATGGCAACATGTGATTTGGCGTTACTAGCCCAGTTGTAGCTAGTACATAGAGATTTGCCTTGACCCAAATTTAACCAGCTAGATTAGCAGAACATGGTAAACTCCTTATAGGAATAAATTTTATGTTTAAGTGTGTAAATTCTGTATGCATGTGACTTGGCTGAAAGTATCAATCGTATGAATGCAAGTTTAATCTCGCTAGCATATATGTTCTTTGTAACTAGGACAAAACAGTGACCGGTGGCTAGCCAGTTAACGTTAGCTAATCTCGATACGATTGAGAAATTGAGAACGCCGGTCAGGTTGCTATATGCAACATTCCCAATCGTTTATCATACATTGACATTTCTAACACATTAACAAGTAATAAAATGTTGCAATAACTATATAGTTTATCTACGCCCTGTCGAAGCCAGCAAACTCGGCTAACATACTAGTTAGCATAGCTGTCTTAAAAAGCTAACGTTAGCAAGCCTGTATACGGCTAATATAAAGTTAAACTAGGTGTCTGGCTACTTAGCAAGTGCCGCTCTCATCAGCTCCTTTCACAAACACCAAATATACGGAACACGGGCATACACCTTGACAAAAGAAAGGGACATCTGAATAAAACAAATACTATTTGTACTTACCCGCTTCTAAAAGTTCCCCTTAAAAAATAAACAAGTGCGACAGTGAGTAAAGTTGCTACGGTGGCGGAATCTTCATGACTGACTTGACCTCTGCCCCTCCTACGTAATAACTGACGTCGTGATGCGTGTTTCCTCCAGGGGGCGCACTGTGGCTGCACTGACATGGAGCTAATATTCATTCATAAGTAAAGCTGTTATAACATAACATCAAATAAATAATACCGACAATAAGTAGCATGTCCCTTTACATTAATAAATGGTGTGTTATTGTATTAGATTTTAATGTTAGTTCTTATTTTTGTTTAACAGTTTGTACCACAGACTAATGACTGAATTATAGATACTGAAGTCACTCACATTTGAATAGGATGTGAGAATGAGAAACAGAAACCTACCAAAAACAGCCCTGCACTGAGTAATAAGAAGAGAAAAAGATCAATTAAAGACAACAAACGATAACATGTTGCATATACAGTATGGTTTATTATTTTAAAGCCCTAAAATTGGGGTTCAATTGGCAAAATGACAAATATACAAAACAAAAACAAAACAAGCCAATCTTAAATCCCAAGCAGAACATTCAACATACATTTATCAAGATGTAGTTATTTATACATACTGTACATGTTACGTACAGTAGTATCAGCACAACACATAATATATTATGGCATTAAAAAAATATTATTGTTGCAAATTTTAATGTCTGTCACTCTTGTCCCACAAAAACCTTGAAAATACATAAAACAACCTTGTAGCTTTATACAATTTTACCAGAATTTCACTGTTATTCCACAGAGGTGTAAAACACTTATTACACAGCAATTGATGAACATGTATGTCAGCAAAATGCACACTGAAAATGAACTGCTACAGCTAAGTGTGTCCACTATTGAGTTGGTCAGTCCTGTCATGACATTTGCAAGCACAAAAAATAACAACTGATTCCTGCTGACAGCTTGAACAAGACAGACTCTTTGTATTGCCTCTCTCTTTTTGTCAGAGACTGAGTCTGAGTCCTTTTCATTCAAATTCCACGATGAGGCCACGAAGTGACAGCCTGATGTTCTTTTGGAAAAGAGTAAGACCGTGTCAGCTATACCAAAGCAGGAAATAAGTAACAAAGACTGCGCAACACTCCAGAGGCAGAAAGGTAAATTAGCTAAGCGACGAGAAACTGGCTCCATGAATGTCTGACATACGTACAAAGCAGCGTACAACACCAAACTTCCCAATAATAGGTTAAAAAGTGCTTTGAGCCACTCTCTGACATGGGATCTCGGCTGCATCACATAGAGCCCAACCTGAACTCCTGCCATGTAGATAGCTACATAGCCCACTACAGAGAATACGCCCTCTTTGTTAGCATGCAGAAAGCCCTTTTCTCTGTCACTGTTGTGGATGATAAAGTTCTTCAAGCCCGATGTCTCCAGAGAGAACTGATAAATCCCACAAATCAGAATGGAAAAGAGCCATGACTGACTGGCTGGTAAGACAACCAGGAGCACAGAAGCTACAACTCTAACAATGGCTAAGGTGAAGAAGAAATTCCAGTGGACACCATATTCTGTAACGTGTTCATGGTAATCAGACATTTTGATGCTGACCAGTCTTCCAATACCGAGAGCAACCAGGGGCCACACAGACAGGAACTGCTGTATGATATGATTCATCCTGGATCCTGATATATTCTTCTTCCGTGCCTCTGGACAGACAAGCGCATTTGCAAAGACGAACGCTCCAACGCCAAAGTCCATAACTCCAGTCCCATAGGTTTCTGTTTTAGCATATCTTCTTGGAAAGATACTAAAGTCTACAGCAAGAATGCTGATGGCTGTTTTCACATTCATGAAAACTCTAAAGAGAGTCACAAAGGGAACCTGATTGAACTGAACGTGACTCTGAAGGAAGGTGCTGATGCTGGTCTTTGGATGACTGCTGGTACGATAGATATGGCAAAACATACAAGCTGAAACAACGGTTAAGGTCAGAATGACCTGGTGGAGGACGCCGCTAAGGACGGTACATGACACGACGAGGGGCAGAATGAGCACACTGAAGTCTAGAAGCAGGTGAAAAATCACAGGTAGAGGCAGAGTCCCTTTGGCCTGCTGGTGAAGAATCAAAATCAGTCCTCTGATCAAAAAACAAATTGGGGTGAGACAAGAGCCCAGTGCCACCTCCTGCAGACTGGTCCCATTGAGATTACTGACAAACGCTTCCTTCAGTTCCCGCTGAGACATGGCCTGCAAACAATAAAATTCATTATTCATTACATGGGAGAAACATTATTATTATTATGTCAATTGTTATTCTGAACATGTTCGACAGGCCCGGATCATATAATTTAGGACACTATGGCAGCAACTGTGTTAAATGTAAATTAATATATATACTCATAGTCTGGAAATATAAAACATACAAAGAAATTCCTGACACCTAATTACAGCTACTTTTAAAATGTTGATGCACTGATATTCAAATAAAGCTTGTCTTTGTTGGGAGACCTGTGATAAACCGTACAGAGCAGTATGTGAGCTATGCTTCAGAGTAAAGTTTCTCTCTCCTATTAACCCCTTCCACACAGTACATCAATGACACTCACCACACACACAGAGAACGAAATGCTCCTGTGTTTATCGTCACCCTAAGATATTTTATACCGTGCAAGGTGGTTGTTTGGCTAGTTACCGGTACTCACCACGGCCTTTTCACTCAGGGATGGTAGATGTAGGTTAACACAAATACCTGTTTTACTGCATAGCTACCTACAGTTGCCCAACGTCCCCAGCCTAACCCATGGTGCTAGCATTACCTCTTGGCGCTCCTTCGTTTACTTCCGTATTCTGTATCATGGCCCATTCATGGTAGCTCGGTCTTTTGTGTAACTTCCGACTTCACCGTGAGGTAAAAGATAGAATTAACACCAAGTCGAAAATAACAATAGAAACGCTATTTAAATAAAAAGAAAAGAAAAGAAAAAGAAAGAAAGAAAGAAAGAAAGAAATTGTAATGCTTACCTATTTGATATATATGATATACACATTCAACAAAAACTAACTTCCTATGTAAGTTTCTATAAAAGCTATATCAAGTATAGCTAGTCA
>OMLM01020975.1:159201-193318 GCA_900302695.1 Helostoma temminkii | reverse complement strand
GTATAGCTAGTCAAAACAATTTTTCCACAGCAATCTAAACTGATTATAATTGTTATCAATACCAAACCATGACAATGTGCTGTACTCACAGGTGCGGACTCGTTCAGAGTAAATAAAACTCAGTTGGCCAATGTGTCTTGAAGCATCAGGAGGAGGGCGGGAATAAGTGTTTTTTTGGGAGTCAGGGAGGCAGTCACAGAGGCAACAGGCGGTCGGGAGTGCGTTGTCCTTGAGGAATTTCTGACAGTAATGGAAAATACTGCGGTCCAGGGCTTCATAACAGAATAACCACATTCAACCCTTATTATAATTTAGGCGTGATTTTATCAGAGGTTTTCGTCTGACCATTAACAGACACGAGGGCAACCGTCAAATCAATGAGTTCAGCAAACGGCCAACGAAATGTTAACGGTGGAGCAGGACACAGAAATGGAGGGGGGACGGTAAGTTAGACCCGTCCACACTTTCACAACTGGTGGCTTGTTAAGTGTTATTAATTTAGGTTTATCGAATGCTATAAAAACTCAATAGTACCTACACTCACCTTACCGTACCAAGTTGTTCTGCTTCTCGGTGCTGACTGGTTGAGTCGTATGTTAGTAAATATGTCATGAACTCACAGATATATGTGACCGAATAACTACTTTAAATTGATGTTACTGCATAAAATGTGATGCGTAAATAGCACCGCACTTACTACAACAGCAAAGTATTTATACCTTGCCTCAGACAAGGTTACAGACATGTTATACACACATTACTCACAGAACTCTGTGACTGAGGACGGTCTAATAATAATAACCATTTTATTAAAAGCAGCGTTTTATCAGTAGCGGACACACACATACATTGATGTAATAATGTTTTATATGAATGAATATCTTATTCAGGATATTTAGATCATTTATACGATCGCCTTCACTAAATTGCGAGATTTTTTGCTGTGGTTTGGTTGAAAACAGCAGCAAGCACAATGGCTACTCTTTACAGGTGTCACAAGACATAATTATTTACCCTGTTAATGTGCTGCATCGTATCTACCTATAAGTGATTGTTGTACTAACATAATAAGTTCTTCATTCACTTACTGCTTTCTAAAATGATAATATAACACTGGTGCATTGTGCACTCAGGAGGATGATATTCATATAGCTCTGATAGTCTAGGCATTAAAGCTGTTTACTTGTTTAAATGGTCTTGCTTAATGATGAGATGTAGGCTGCCTGTTATTGGATTAAATGTGTCTGCACAATGTAACACCTCAGAGGCTTGACAGTCCTCAGGCTGCAGGTCCAGGCCACGTGAAGGATAAAGCAGACTTAACATTTGTCACTGGGAAGTAATTATCACATGGTCCTAAAAAATTCATATAGCACTTACCTGTATGAGACATGTTTGGCTTCTAGTATAGCATGTAGTGCCAGATATCCCATTTTATTTGCATACACGCTGTAATCTTTATTGTGTTTGACATATCAAAATAAAAAAGTGAATAAAATCTTTAACATTTTGCATTAAACATTTTAGCTTATTTATTGTTGCTTCACGGTTGTGAGGGTCACTGCTGTGAGTCAAGAACTAGTTTTATATTCTTGTTCTGAAATCTACTGTAATGTTTGTTTGTTTTTTCTGAAAACTAGTGGTCTAAGCTCAGCTGTCTGGTTCCTGATTTCTGGACAGAAGTGTTTATGTTTGACATATTTGCAGGAATATTAAATACAATATAATGATAAACATATGAAATACATTATTATAAGCATAATTCCTCCCTTTTTTGTTTAATCATGTTGCACTTTTCTATGCATAAAGTTAAAATTTTTGTTATGTCATATCTATTTCTATTTGATGACCAGTGACTTTTTTTTGTTGTCACATTTTGTCTCATAGGTGAAAGAATTCGTCCAGAAAGTCAAGTCACATCACTCGTCCCTAAATGACTCTCTGGAGGGAGAAATTCAGGCTTTTCTCATTGATGAAGACCAGCTCCATACTTATGATGACCTCACCAAAGTCAACCCTGTGACCCCTACAACAGGTAACTAGTGAACAAGAAGGGCACTCTTTTAGATTACTAAATTACTTTCAAGAATTGATATTATTTCTTCTCTTATGCATTTTGTAACTAAGTAACCTTTTCACTTTAATATTATGGCATTAATATTCATCAACCTTACATCTGCACATCAGTGTTTGCTGATATTTAATATGTTGGGTGCCTGTCAATTTACACATATGCTGCCAGTGGCACACAATGTTTTCCAACTCACTGTCACCTTGGATTGCAGAATGTGCTGCGCATTACATCAAGATAAAAAATTAATGCAAGATTGAATGAATGAATGATAGCTGTGCCACCAAAATGCTGCTGTGTACACACAGTAACAAGTTTCACTCTGAACCAAGGGCAGAACAAAGGTCGTGATTTTCTCTGCTTGCCAAAACAAGGCTCCTAAAACTATCTTATATTCCTTATACAGTTATTATATGGTAGGACAATTAAAACTAATAGTAGTCATTCTACTCTCTATTGTTTGACTTGACATTAAAATGCACTGGTCCATTATGTAATATTTGCCACTGATATTGTATGAAGATTTTAGTTTATATTGAAGGTGCTGTTCATTACAGCCTATGTGGGAAAACTTTACAGTACAGCTTGTTAACAGCAGAGGTCAGTGTTTTAAAACTCAAATCATGTGGCTCCTGTAATTTTGATCTTGTTATTTCATATGCAGTAGTCAGTCAGGGTTGCCGTTTCCTCTTGTTGCAATCATCTGTAAATCAGTTTTTTGGAGCTAATATCTAATGAGATGGAATTTTTTTTTCCCTGGCAGTACTGAAATGCCTGCAGGCCAGGTACAGTATGAGGGTGTTTTACACCCATGCTGGCTGCACCTTGGTGGCTCTTAACCCCTTCCAGCCGATCCCAGATCTCTATTCTCTGGATGTGATGAAGGAGTATCACTGTGCCCCTCAGCCCCAGGTATTTATAATATCAAAGCAGTTTCTCACATTTTATGTACAGTATGTTTCTCTGTAGGGTTTTTTATTACAGTATGATGGAGAAAGATGGGCGGTGGTGTATCATAGGTGTGACCTAACTGCTACTGTGACTGTGTCAACACATTAACAATCAATACGTCACCAATAAGTTTGATGTTTAACAGCTCTGCAGAATCTTAAGTACAAAAAGCAATAATTTCCTTTTTTGAGGTCCCCGGAACCACTTCAGACAGACGTTTGGCAGTTCCTCAACTGTCTTCTTTTGTCAAGACTTCACAGTCACACTCGAAAAACTATCATCATGAATGAGCAGCATCTTGATAAGCCTGTGTTTTTGTCAACAGGAGTTCAAGCCCCATATATTTATTGTGGCGGAAGAAGCCTATAGGAATGTCAAGGGTCAACTGGAGCCTGTGAATCAGTCCTTGGTGGTCAGTGGTGAGAGCGGTGCAGGAAAGGTAATCCAGCACATAACATGTTTTACTAAAAAGTCCAAATGTTTTTAGTAACTAGGTAGACTTTTAGTTGGAGAAAAGCAAATCACAGTGCCACAGAGACTTAATAATAGACAGAGAAAAGCCGTTGTCTGCTAAATTGTGGGAATTTTTACTTAGTTCTTCAAGTTTTTTACACAACTTTAGACCATATATTGAAAGATTAATCTATAATGAATATACACTGGTTAGTTTTAAGTCCTGGATGTTGGTGATCTCTGTAAATTGGGTCACAAGGTTAGTGGAAAGAATTTCTAGTTGACAGATGATTTGTTTTGTCAGATTGAGGTCTGACTTTTGGCGCTCTATGAATTTATTCCTTTACAGACATGGACATCTCGTTGCCTGATGAAATACTACGCCACTGTGGCCTCCTCCTCCTCAGTAGTGAACAGTCATGACACAGTGGAGAGGATAGAGAGGAGGGTACTGGACTCAAACCCTGTCATGGAAGCTTTTGGTGAGACAGCTAATCTGCTGGCTTGTGAATGTGAAAATTACCACTGCAGACTGTCACTAAGCAACAATTTAACCCTCTATGTAGGAAACGCTGGTACACTTCGCAACAACAACAGCAGCCGCTTTGGAAAGTACATCCAACTCCAGCTGGACAGGTACCTGCTGTACTTCCCTCATCATTACATGAAAAACACCAGCAAGATGACATCATTACACTTTTCCCAAGTCAAATTTAGGATGGGTTATTGATTGTTCCATGTGTTATATTTTATATAAAGATGTCAGCTGTTAGTCGGGGCGTCTGTGCAAACCTATTTACTGGAGAAGACCAGGGTGGCCTGCCAACCAGCTAACGAGAGGAACTTCCACATCTTTTACCAGGTGACTCATTAGCTCCGAGGGTATTACAGTTTATCATTAATTCACACACAGAGCTGAATGGTGAGAAGTTATTGTGTTCCAGATGATGAAAGGAGCCACAGATGAGCAGAGAAAAGAATGGAAGATGCCACATGGCCAACACTTTCTGTGGCTACCAAATGCTGAAAAAACTACTGAGGGTTAGTCTTTATTTTTTCCTGTAACTTTGAACTTTATTTATTTATAAATTTTTACATTTATATTTTCTATTATTTATTTATATTTATAAATTTTTACATTCAGAATTTGTCATGTAATTGATATTAATTTAATATTTTGTAGAGGATTGTTTTCATGACACTCTTGAAGCAATGGTGCATCTAGGCATTGACACAGAAAGACAGGGACAAATATTCAGGGTAAGATTTTGATTCTCAACGTTCAATCTAGATTTGAGTGTCTTCATTTGTCTGTAAGTGAATCACTTCATTTCTCGTTTGTAATTACAGATTTTAGCAGGAATTCTGCAGCTGGGGAATGTGAGTTTCTCCTCTTCGACAGATGAATCAATACCCTGCAACCTAGAAGAAGAGTCTAACGGTACTAAATGTCATTTTGTTTAGGATATATTTAATCAACTCATATCAACAACTTCCTGTTTCAGAGTCCTGCAAATATGTGTTATTGAGAAATGTATTGCTGCCATAAATTCAAACAGTATAGGTTTATATGTCACTAAATGAAGAGGGATCTCCTTGAAATCACTCTGCTCCCATTTATTGTGAACAAATATGTAACATATAGTTAACATGTAACATCTTCCTGCCTGTGTTATAGACTTTTTGCAGAGGGCTTCTGAGCTGCTATGTGTCCCTGCTGATGAGCTGCAGACATGTTTAAGAGTAAGGACTCTGAAGGCAGGGAAGCAAAGTGTGCTGAAGCCCTGTAGCCAGGCAGAGTGCAGCGTGAGGAGAGACTGTCTGGCCAAAGTCATCTACGCCCAGTAAGAATGAAGATTGATCATTTGAAACACTGCAGTTTGTCAGTCTATGATGATGTTAAAGGATGACGACTGGTAAAGCAACAGCTTGCATTTGTCTTCTATTAAGACTAAGTTGTTTGCACCAAATTCCCAAATGTGAAACCATCCTGTCTTTTTGTCTGCAGTGAGGAAGATATCTATATTATTGAGCCTATTATGACAGTGTTATTTTTTCCAACAGATTATTTGAATGGCTAGTTACATTTATCAACAACAGCATCTGTGCAGACACTTCCACATGGTGCAACTTCATAGGTACAGTCAATATTTTCATGACACGTTAAATGCATATCTCCAGTTTGTTGACAAAAGCTCACACAGTCTTCTCTTCTCTTTAATCTCCAGGAGTCCTAGATGTCTACGGGTTTGAGTGTTTCCAGATCAATAACCTGGAGCAGCTGTGCATAAACTACACCAATGAGAAACTGCAGCAGCACTTTGTTGGCCATTATCTCAGAGCTCAGCAGGTAGCGTCTGTCAGTTTTATTCCCATGCAGAGATCTCAGCAGAGCTGTAGATCCAGGCCTCAGAGAATCAGGAGGCCTCAACTGGTCTTAACCTATAATGTGATGTGTAATGTGAACTGTGGATTTTGTACTTGAACATGTATGTTTGTATCTGCTCCCCCAGGATGAATATGTGTCAGAAGGGTTACAGTGGTCTTTTGTCAAATACCAAGACAACCAGAGCTGTCTGGATCTGATAGAGGGAAGCCCAGTCAGTGTGTTTTCTCTTCTTAATGAGGTATGCTGGTCATTTCTTCTTTATAGTTCTTCTTCTTTAATAGTAAAAAAGGGAACATATAACTTGTTTGCAGTAAGTTTTCTATTTTTAAAGAAACACTATGTATTATACTGGATATCATTAACTTTTACCTACTTGTTTTATAGGAAAGTCGTCTTAATCGAGCTTCAGATGCAAAGACCTTCAGGGTTCGTTTAGAGAAAGAGCTCAGTGATAATGCCAACATCAGCTGGGACAAGTTCAGCAAGGTGCCACACTTCACCGTGGCCCATTACGCTGGCAAAGTCAGCTACCAGATACAGGGAATGGTGGAGAAAAACAAGGTAAGAAAAGCTTTTAAACAAAACAAGCTTTCCGATAAGTTGACCACACATTTGTCCACTAATCTTTAACTGGATCTTGTTTCATAGGACCCAGTGCCACCAGAGGTCATCGATCTGCTGCAGAAGTCTGAAAATCCTCTGCTGCAGCAGCTCTTCACTGACAAGGAAGCTAAGAACCCAACTACCAAGGGGCTCAGTAAAGTCACTGTGGTCTCCAAGTTCAAGGTGGGAAAGGCTAAAAACTAAAACCTTTATCATCAGAGTTAAATTAGATTAGATTTACTTAAAGCACTGATTTATGTCTGATTGTAGAACTCTTTGGAGAGCCTGATGAGGATCCTGCACAGTACAACTCCTCACTACACTCGCTGCATCAAACCCAACCCAGACTGCAAGCCATTGACCTTCAAAAAGGAGGAGGTAAATACTCTACCGTGATTGGAGATGACTCACAATTTGCTATTGTACTTTTACAAAATATGCTTTTATGTATAATTCATGTGTGCTGCTAGGTTATCATGCAGTTGGAGGCCTGTGGGATTGTGGAGACCATACACATTAGTGCTGCTGGTTTTCCAATAAGGTAAAAAGTTTTTCTTTTGTTTAATGAGCTGCTTTTTTCTCTTGGTTTTTGATTAACCTTTGATTTCTGTTGTGCAGAATTCCTTTCAAAAGTTTCGTGCAACGTTATGGACTGATTGCCAGATATTCAGGGTTCAGATCAGAGAGTTATTGTGTTGGTAAGTGCGGTTTGTTGTTGGGTCCATTCATGGTCAGTTTTGGCATGTTTACTGTGAAAAAATAGTGATTTTTATTTCCTCTCTTTAGGTCTGGTGGTTTATTCTCCCTTTCCTTCACTAGCCCACTTTGTAAATGCGATCCTCAGTTTACTGCTCTCCTTGGGATTTTTCAATTTAGTGTATAAAAAGGACTTTCTAACACAATTCACATCTCTTTATGAACTTTAAAGGTAATTGCATGTACTGTAGGTCTGGATTTCAAGCTTTGCCTGTTGTTTACTGCCTGATCTTTGATCTAAACTATCTTGACTCACAGTTGAACTGTTTTTCATGTTAGTCTTCAAAGAACCTGCTCACTAATCCTGAACGCTGCCAAACTTTTAGCTGCCTCTTCATGTGTCCCTTCTCTTCATATGCACTTGCATGTTATCAGGTTTGAAAGATATATCCTGTGCTTACACACTGTATCCACCAAACTTTTTACCTGACTGACCAGTATCAACACTTTTGAGTCCTGCTCAACCAGTTAATTAATTACCGTATGTCTCTACTGCTTCCCTCTAATTCATGGTTGCCTCTCTATCTCAGATTTGGAGGCTGACAGCGACGTTCTTCGGCAAGAGGTGGAGAAACTACTTCAGGTGGTGTTACAGGCTTTGGACTCCTCCTGCTGCCTTGAAAATGAAAAACACAATTCATGGATGCACTGCGGAAGGACTAAAGTTTTTCTCACTCAGTCCATGGTCAGTCATTTATGCACATAGGAATTCTCATATAGTTTGAAGAGTATATATAACTCTGTACAAACATTGTAATTGAGTATGGGCATATAGTCCTTTATCCTTTATCTTTATCTGTCTTTACAACAAGTCTTGTTAATGTTAAATAAGCGATTAGGACTATAAATCAGGTTAGGGCTCTGGAATTGTTTTGGAGTACTGACCTGTCTGGCTCTCTTATTACAGCTAGATTTGCTCGAGGATCAGAGGAAGAAGATTCTGTCTCAGTGTGCCTTTTCTATTCAGTGCTGCTGGCAGCGGTACCAGCGCCGTAGGCACCTTGCCCGCCGACAGTCCGCTACTCTGATCCAAGCAGGTAAACTTTAATACCCTGACAGCAGATGCTAAATGGAATCGACTGAGCACTGTGGCCTTGTTGCAACTTTATGTGTCTGTTGGCTTTAACCTGTCTGTCCCACAGAAACCAGCTGATGTTGTCTGTACACACAGTTTGTACTAAGTTACTAATTACCTTCTTAAGCAAGAGAAGCTGCCACGCATAGATCGTCATGTGATTAACTGTTATTGACAGGTGTTCTTCTGAATGGGAACATATCTCTTCTCACTGCACAGATTAAATTTGCAGAAGTCATAGTGTATTTCCTTCCAGTCAGATTTTGCAGGTTAAATATGTTTTCTGCTGTCTACAGTGGTGCGGTCCTGGCTGGTCAGGAAGCAAGTCCAGAGATGGAACCGAGCAGCTGCAGTCATCCAGAACACCTGGAGGAAGTGGAAGGTGAGATTTGGAAAGAACACGCATCATGCTTTGTTTTACCTTCCTTATTCTTCATGGCTGTTTTTTAATGATGCACAAGGGAGGAACTCTATCCCAGCACATACCGAACCGGATGCATACTGTTTATTTTAGTTCATTTAAAAAAGAGGTAATAAACAGTCCACTCATCAGCACCAATCCCTTGCTGTCCTCAGTGTGTCTGCTATCAGCTAATTGTCCTCATGTGACTGCTTGCTTTTATTTTGCCAGAGTGATATATACATATATATATTATGTACTGTCTCCGCTCTATATGTTTGCATTTTTTGATACTATGTAAATTACTCTTTTGTTCTCGTGGCAGGCTCTGTTGAAATCCTTGGCTGAGGCAGAACTCGATGATGCTAAGGATCTTGTGGAGGAAGACATGCCAGTACTGAACCCTATTATCAGAGAACGGGGTTCAGTGCAGCTCTCCAACATTCAGGAGCCTATAGTAGTGCGAGGGTGGCCCATGGGCCTGGCTCTCGCCTCTGCCCCATCCATCACCATGTCTTTGACTGCTACTGGCTTCCAGAAGATGATGTCTGTGATGGCGTCACTCAACCTGCCCTCTAGGAGAGGGGAGTACAAGGTGAAGACAAACCAGTACACGCAGGAACTTGCTTCCATACGGGCTCAACCCAAGGTGAGGTCAAACCCACAGACATTCTGTTAAATCTGTTAATAGAGTTTGTCAGCTGTGTGTTTTTTTATTGTTTTTTTGAGGTTTTGACGTTGATCTTCTTTTCTCTTCTACTCAGGGATCTGTAAAGCTTCATTGTCAGCGATCTCCACTTCTCTATGCTGACAGGCAGCCAGACCTAAAGAGCGACGTGACAGGGTTCAATGAGATCCTGCTAGAGAAAACGCTGTAAGAATTTCCTCTCATTAGAACACTTAAAGCTGATTTGGTTTAGCAGTAAACCAGCAGTTTTTCTTAAACTGACACAGAGAGAACAAACCTTTTATTTTATGCTGCCATTTCACATTTTTGCCTCCACCACTAATTATTTTTAACCTCCTTAACAGGAAGTCAGGCAAAATATTTTAGTGGGCTAAAAACTTGAGATACAGAGGTTCAGAAGTCATTGAATTCAAATATTAGTGTGTAGACTTTCCAGAACCACAACCATTGCTACATTTGAGGGTTTCAGACATTTATAAAACTCAGTCACACATACAAAAAGTAAATGGGGCAAAAACCATAGTGTTTATGTTGGTGCAGGGGAGAAAAACTTGGCAAAAATCTTACTGCAGGAGACTACAGGTTTTTGCCTTTCTTTGGAACATCTCATTATAGGGAAAAGTATTGAGCTTTTGACAAGTGCCTCGTTAAAAATCTACACTCAAATTGCTAATGTTGGCGTATGTATTTATTTAAAAGGTGATTTTTTAAAAATGTGCATTTCATTATGTATTGTGATTCAGCTGGACACGATTGCAAATGTCAACATCCAGCACTTGTGTGGTTTATTCAGGGACAATGGTAATTAAGCATTATTGCACATGTATAGCACATATTGCACATTAAACCCACACGCCTGCTCAAATATTGCAAAAGATGGACAAACACAAACAAAACAAGCAAACACATCAGGTTACTTTAAACTGCTGCTCTTCGTTTGATAACGGACCTTTTTAATATGCACATTAGTAAAATATTTGCTTAAACCATTATGCTAATTTTAGCAGATGCAGTCTAAAGAAACGTAAGTACTGTATAACATACCAAAGACTTTGCACACTACAGTGTTTTGCTCGGGAGAACAAAGTAGATTTCATTATTGACATTTTTAATATTCAAGATGCATTTGCCTAAAAAATGCTACAAAAATGAACTTAACTCTGGGATGATCCAGTGTGACATTTTTGATTCCTAGCATGTCTTCAGTGGTAGTTTTAGGTATGTGTCCATTTTGCTCATCATTCTTTTATGTTTAATCTGTTTTTTGTTGGTGGTACCAAGATATCTGTGTACAAGAAGTTGGATTATGTTAATATTTAAATGACTACTTTGATGAAAAAAAAAAAAAGTCAAATAAACATCCCTGCTACTCAAACTCTGTGTGCATGTGAAAAGCTATTTCAAAGTTACTTTTCTAGTTCTTTAATTTTAAATGAAATACAGATATGATTTAAAAGCTTCAACATTTATTTGAACACTATGTACACACCGTAGAAAAACATAACATAGAAAAGGAAGTCACATGAGCAAAACTGCAACTAAATAGACCAACACATTTTATATTAAAAGCTTATTTTATAGGCTACAAATGTGTAACCAAAAATAGATATACAGACAAACAAATACAGGCCCAATTTTACAAATCTCCAGCCTCATTTTCTACTATTTTTAAACACTGATCTGAAAACTCAGCGAACAGAGGCTCCTGCATTGCAGCCTTCATTGCATCATCTTTGCTGTCTGCACTGTCAATGGAGCGCAGTAACTGTCTCAGATGGGGGTTGCAAAGCAGATCGCTCAGTTCTTTTGACTGTCCTGTAGAGGGAAAAAAAACATTAATCAAACACATCTGAGTTTAAACTTGATTCATGTGCTTAGTAAATTAAAATGTTATATGAAGGAACATTTGATACATGACGCATGGTAAAACTGAAGACTTAAGAGCAAACATAAGGCCATGTTGAATTTATACCTAACAGCTGGAGCCTTTGCAGAGGAACTTTGTCAACAATGTCATCTTCATGCAGAAGATCCTCAACAGTCCAAGGCTCTGCAAAGATGGTGGAGCAAAGGTGCTTTTCACAAGGAGCATCAGAAAATGGGGAACTTGCTGGCATTTCAGTCACAGTCACTTCATCCATTCAATTTTTTCAATTAAATTTAAACTCAAATATTTCTCACAACTTCCAAGTGTAGTCGATGTTACCCACTTGCTATATCAGTGCAATAGTGAAGTGCACAGGATGGTGACAGGCCATTGTTCATTAAGTCCTATGCCTTATTACAATGTTATATTGTTTATATATTGATATAAATAGTTTGCATGTGTTGTGGCTGAATTAAAATGGTGAATCGGACTTATCAGTAAAAACATCTGATTCTGTTAAAATGAATTTTACTTTATGTATGTTTTTAATGCACTCTGAATTTTGCCCATGTTAACCTCTCCCACACATAATCCACATGATGAGTTATGTTATCGGTGGCCGATATGGACACACTTAACAAACAAACAGAATTGCAGGGTTGGTGAGAGAAATAAAATAGCACTGTACCAGTATTCAAAGAATCATTCGCTTCAGGAACAGTGGGTTTAGGCTTCTCAGCAGGAAGGCAAGTGTCTACAGAAAAAATGAAACAATGAGAACAATGAGAGGATGATGAGAAATGCGACATTTCCTTTGGTCATCTCCACAGCTTGTGTGTGTAGATCAGCAAGTTTACCTTTATGCCTCTTGTAACAGCCAAGTGAACAACTGCAGGAGAAAAAACAGATAATTTCTTCATATAATAATGTGTACAGAAATGGTAGAAGTACACAAATGCAATATTTAAGCAAAAGTGCAAGTACTTGCCAAAAAATACTAGACTACAAGCAGATGTACCTCTTCAAATAATTTATGTAAGCTCAAATATTAAGTGAATGCTTTAAAAGTACTTCATGAGGAAGACAAAAAAATAAATATAAATTAAATAAAATTTATTAAAAAGAAAGCTTAGGTTACCTAGTGACTTGATGTGGAATCTAACCACTTTATATACAAAGGTGGTTAATAACGCATTAACATGTTAGTTAAATGTATTTTTAAAGAAAGTTTCATCTGCTAAAGTAACTAGTAATTAAAGACGATTAAAAATTGTAGTGGTGTAAATGTATCATGTTTTAAAACTATACTTCAGTACACTACTTAGTCACTTAACATTAAGTACACTCGTGTAATAAATGTAGAAAACTGGCTTTAACTGCTGGATTACATCTATTATTAACCCACAGATAAACAAATTTGTTGATTTAATTTCATGGTATGGTTTTCTATGGCGTCAAGTCGCAAACCTTTTTGACCCATTAGTGTTACCGTCCCATGTGGTGGCGATTGTTTTCACATGTAACTTAATGGACAACATTTTAGGAGAAACGTATGGTCCTCAAATATTCTCACATTTAACATTGTAACATTGCGTTAAATTATTAGTTCCGAACTGTATTTTCGAGGTGTGTGTCAGATTTTACAAATACACTACTGAAAATTAATCTTAATTTAGCTTCAACGTCAGCTCTTGGTGGATAAGGCTACTATTTTGTATTATTTTCAAATATATAACAGAACAGAATAGTCTTCCAAACAGAAGGCTAGGGTAACGTTGTCCTTTATCTTTAATAGCAATTTTAATTTTTGTTACGTTAACGCCATAAATAAATTGAAGCTCGTCTATCTTGAAAGTACTCCACTAAAGTTACTTACTATCTTATCTTGCAGGCGGGACATCTGTATTTTGGAGTCTCTTCGCTGCACACATTGCATAGCTGCATGGTAGTACCAGGCAAAAATAAGAAAAGCTAAGAGTAAAATGTGTTAGCTGAGAGCTAACCGAACGAAACCAGGAAAGACGTGTCCTAGATTCCGGTTCGTAGACTCTCCTCCAAAATAAAAGCAGGCAAATTCACCAATGTACATCCGGTAGTTCAAAGTTCACAGCTCCTGGCAAGTTTAAGTGGTAAATTATCCAGATGTGGCAAGTTACAAATCAACATTGTAACATTATACTTTTACTCCACTAGCTTTATTTTAACAGCAAATTCTACCTTGTTTAAAAGAAACTGTTTTCTTAGTGGAGTACATTTGTACTTCAAGTAAAATTTAGATCATGTATTCATTGTGTATGTTACCTTGTCATTTAACTCATTTAGCACTGGAGTGGAAATATTATAGGGTATTTAACGTATAGGATATGTTTTTAGGCAAATGCTTGTGCTTTTACTTGAGTATTGAGCTTGTGTACTTTATACACTTTTATACAACTTCATCAATCAAATCTGATTACATTTACAATACATTCATGCAAACTAATATATATCATGTCAGTACACATTATCAAATATTTAGTGAAAAATCCATCTCTTTCTAGGTGACAGGCTGTATGGTCTGTCCCAGGCCGGGTGCCTGGGCGTGCATGCCACTCCCATGTGATAGAAAAACAACCCTCATTCCTGCAGTGAAAGCACTGGCACAAACAGAAAGAAGAAAAGGTGAATAGTTTGTAGAAAGTGAGTTGGGTCCAATTAACAAGTAGAGCAAAATGAGAGGAATGGAGCGATAAATTGTGCTTTTAAGACTACAAAAATACAAAATTGTCCAAATGTGTGATGCAGCAGTACATCCAGTAGAAATCATCTTCACTAAATTGTGAGAAACAGAAATAAAACAGTCTAGTTTGGTTAACATCATTTTTATTGAATTAAAATACAGTACAACATCTTCTGCACCAACAGAAACAACCATATCTATCCATGTATATATATTTATCAAGCACACACCACTGACCTATATAGCTCAACACAAACTATTTTTGCACAGCTGTAACTTGAGAACAGCAGGTCTTGTTACAGGGTTCAGTATGGAATGGAGAGCTGTCTCGTGACTCGTTACTGGGCATGTCCGAGGGGTCGCAGCGGTCCATTCACTGGGACAGGAAAGGCAGAGACACTTGGCCGTGGTCAACATCAGGAATCCAACTTGTGTCTGGATCTGTTTGGAAATGAGAATTAAATGGTGGTTACAAACCATATCCTGCAGTCAAAGCTTATTTTCATTGTTAATTTATCTGCTCATCTGTACAGAAAATATGTCCATTACTATTTCCATTACTGCAATCCAAAACCAAAGATATTCAGTTTACAGTGATACCCAATAGGGACAACAGGAAATCATCACATGTGAAACTGAAACCAGTGATTATTTGATTTTTTTTTGCTTAACAATTAGGCGAGGACACCAAACAGTTCTGTTGGTTGTTGCATCATTTTGCTGGTAACCAACCCGATTTTACGCATTCATTTTTCCAGCATGTTAATATTTACGACATGCTACCCATCTACCAGCAGGTAAGACAAAGCAAACATCAAACAAAGCCTACATTACAGCTGTCCTGACTGTGGCCACAAAAGCAGGCGTTGTTCTTCTTGCATTTATGGGAGTTGACTGCTCTGCAGGATCTGGCTGTGCAAACATCCATGTAGCGGCCAGTGTTTTTCTTTCACAAGGTCCGACAATTACATAAACAATAGGGTTTTCAACAATGACAGAACTCTATTTTCAGCGGGGAAAGGCACATCGATACCTGTCAACATCGAAGAAAGCCGTCAAGACGACGAGCTCTTGGTTCTCCTGCGTTTCATCTGGCTGTTGTGATATTTCTCTGCGATCTTCCTCTCGTGTCCAGCGGGGCAATGGCGGTTTGTGTTCAGCTCCACTTCCCTCTTGGTTCTCCCTTTGCCACCAGCGTGGCAGGAGTAGTCGTCCAGATTATAATAGTCATATTGATCGTAATAGGCTTCCTCGAAAGAAACAAATCTTTCCATGTCTGTCGCCATTTGGAAACGGAATGCAGCAGCTTTAACCAGACGATCCTCGCAGCGAGTAAACAGATGATGTCAGGCTGTGTTTATATGTGTGCAGTCACGTGACCGCGGCTGTGCCGCTGAGTGGTTCAGGGAATATGGATTTATTATGCTGCTATGAATATCACTGATATTATACATATATATAACATCATTCACTCGTTTTGCAGTGTAAAATTTGTTTAAAATTAAAAAGGTGTTGCTAAGTCGCAGTTTTATAATTAAAGCAAGTCTGACTAACTAACTAGCATGTAAAGTGTATTTAAGATAAGATAAGATACATTTATTTGTCATATGCACAATTATACCTAGTACAATGTACAATGAAATGCGCTGATGTACCTGCTTCCTTTTACTTATTTGGGCTATATAAAGTGTATAAAAGCTGGAGCTGCAGTAGTAAAGGCACATGCTGAGGGTGCTCTCACTGGCATATGTGTGTGATCCATTTAAAGGGATCCACACAAACCACAATAATTATTATTCGCAGTGTGGCTCTTAACTAGGAGACGAATAATATAATAACATCAACATAACGTAACAACAACAAGACTGCGTGCGACAATAGAAACAGCTACAAGTGAAACAAAGGTTGTTTATCTGCTTGAATATCAGGCAGTGAAAGCCGTGCTTAATGCTCACTTCGGTTGATGTGCTGTGGATCAGCTGCGGTTGTTGTCGCTCCTCGTCTCACCAGTTCAGCGGCCCGCCCCTCACGGTGTGGCACGTCCTGACGCTTTTCCACGTCGCTCTTCTGCCTCACAAGCGAACTCGCTGCGTATGTATGCGTGTCTCCAGCTAGGCCAGAGAGTGATGGCGGCGCCCGTCCTGAGAGTGTCCACCCCTCGGTGGGAAAGAATAGCTAGGCTTATCGTTTGCCTGTTAGGCATACTATTGTCTCTATATGCTTTTCACGTCGAGAGGGAAAAGGCTCGGGATCCAAGTTATACGGCTATGTGCGACGTCAGTAGCTCCGTCAGCTGTTCAAAAGTGTTCAGCTCAAGGTAATTTGAATTCAGCAAAGAGCGCCGACAGTGGCGCTCAATGAAGCTGTCTGCTATTGTGGCCATCTGGGAAGGGCTGCGCGGTTTAAACTGTCAAATGCGCTCTGCTAACATTTGCCTGCTGTCCGTTACCGCTAAAGCTCAACCATAACCACTGACGAGCTACGAGCAGATAGTACCTGACTTATTAGTAGACAGCTTGTTGAGCTGTTGCCTTCTGGTTTAATAAGCGCATCATTAGCTCTCTAGTTAGCTTGACGAAGCTAACTTTGCTAACCGTTAGCTAACGAAATCCGTTTATCCTTATTTCTTAGCCAGTTAGCTATAAACAGAGTAGCTAGCTGTTTCATTATCAGTTGATATGTGGCTCTGTTAACAGGTTGTGTGGGTGCTCTGTGTATGTAACTAATGGACACATCTGTAACACCAACTTAAGCGCAAAAGTTGATTGTTCAGATTAACGTTACCGTCGTGTGTGTTGTTGCTGCAACACTGTCCTACAAAACTAGGATTTCTGGAGGCTAGAAAAGCTTCATGTTTAGTTTTGTGTAACGTGATGTTTTTACCTAACTTAGCTTCTAGCTTGCTCTCACGTTAGCTGTCATGCTTCTGTGCTAATGTCACTTGGCAGCTATCAGTCAGTCCAAAGGGTTACTGTGTCTACCTAAACGCACTGTGCACATACTGTGGCTGCTCCAGAGGTCTTTGGAGGGTACACTAGCTTTGTTTACTATCTGAAGGTTGATGCACATAGTCTCAAAGTAGTCTCTACTAGTCAAATAGCCATAACCCCACAGATAAAGACGCTGCTAGAGAATTGCTTTGATTTATTTCTGATGGGGAAATTGCTAGTATTAGTTTCACAATTCAATAGTGAACAATAAAGTATTACTTTTAATAATATTATTAGGGTAACAACTGTGGTATAAAAGCAGTTCTGTGCAGTAAGTTGCCATACCAGCTATACATGTAACTGAATGAATCTCTTTAATCACACTGAATGAGTCTTTGCAGGCCTTGCACACATACTAGCAGCCTGACTGGAATTCAACCTGTCTACCATTTATTACATACTTGCTACATGACTGAATGAATTCTTGGAGTATTAGACAGAGTCTCAGTCTTGTGATTATTTTTAGATTTAAGGTTGACTAAAACACATTTTCTATTTATAAAGACTTAACATGTCAAAGTTCCTTCCTCTAAATAGAAAATTATGTTAACTTTAATGTAAATAAACTCGGTTTTCTAGCAGTTTAAGCCCAATTATAATCAAGGGCTACATAAAAAAGCAAATACTGTATGTTTGGTAAAGCAGTTTATTACATTTGTTTGTCTAATGTTACGTTTTGTGCATGTCTCCTTAAGTACTTATCAGTTTTGAGATAAGGCCTTGAATCACTAACCAAAATACTGGCTGTAATGTAAATGAATGGAAAACAATGTAGGAAAACATAATTTATCAGCCACAGGGAGAATAATGGGCTATAGACTGATGAATAAAGTGAGTTTTCTGAGCATACTGTACACTACAGCATATTATAACCTAATATTATAACGTGTAACATATATAAAAGTTCTAACACACTTGCACAGACACTTTCAATCTTGTATTATCCACTGCCATTCTTCCCATGTATTTTAGAGAAGTCCTTTGTAAGCTGACTGTGGCCCTTGTCTTTCAGCATATTTAGTCACAGACCCAGTTTGCTCTTTTGTAGGAAGAAAGAAATAAGTCATGAGACAAAATAAAACAAAGGTCAGAGCTGAATTGGCCTTTTATCGCTTATGTCTAACGTCAAATGAGACATTCATATTGAATGTTGCTGTGTTCTCGAGAACAGAATAAGAATATAATGAGCAGTATCTCCTTTATGACTAATGGTATATCTGTACATAAATGAATTTCTACAAGTCTTCTCTGCAGGAACTGATTGACACTTTTTCTAAAGATCATATTGTACAAGTAATCAAATGAACAGGATCAAATTTGGACGTGTTATGACTTATAACTTATGCAAGAATTTAATGCACACTCACAATGTTTAGAATCTCATTGGACATAAAGCTCTGCACAGAAAGGCGTTTGTATTCGCCACAGGCATTGAAGGATTTGGTCATGGTACACAAGGCCAAATCATGGTACACAAGACTTTCTAGTCATTGACTGCAGTAAAGGAAAATGCTTTATGTTCTGCAGCATTTGTTTTCATCTTTAACGCCAAGCTAGTCAATTAATTGATTAGCTGATCAACAGAAAAGCTATCATTTTGGACTGCTGGTCAGAAAAACCTAGACACATGTAGATGTCACCTTAAACTCTGGGAAACTGTGATGTCTGGTGACATTTTCCTGATATTTAAAAAAATAAAGATTAAATTAAAGAATGATAATAGTTTGTTGCAGCTCTAGTTCACTACACACTGAAACACCTTACATTCTGTAAATTTATATTTTTATTTATTAAAAGATTTCAGTTTTAAAGCTTAAATGTAAACACATAAAACTTAGGCTCCTATGAAACAAACACCAGAAAGTATTTCAGAGTATCATTTGACCTTATTTTTTCCATCCATTAAGTTTCATTGGGTTAGTACTTGACTGATCTAGTCTTTCTACTTTACTTCAGCCTTGATCTGTTTTCCTATACAATAAACTTGTAACAGCTATGTTCTCTGCTCGTGTCTTGTTTTTGTGATTTAGGTGGGGTCGAGGATTTGGACTCTTGGGCTCAATTTTTGGAAATGACAGTGCACTGAACCAACCCAATAGTGTCTACGGGATTATCTTTTATGCCTTCCAGCTCCTGCTAGGTAAGATTTACTTTACTTTGAGTAATCGTTTAGTATTGCAAACTCAGTGGTGACTAAAGGACACTTCCACGGCTTTATTTGACTGAGTGTGACTCACACAACACTGACATCATATTAAAGGGCTATGTGTGATTATAATTAAACAGTTAGTCGGAAGCTATCCTACTGAAATGCAGTCAAAATTCTGCGTGAGTGTGTGTGTGTGTGTTTGAAACAGTTACTACCAAAGTATTTGGTATTAAGCCTGCAGTAAAAGCATTGTGTGCAAAATACAAAGGTGATCTGAGGGCATTGATTCCTGTAGCTCTGAGTTTAGTGGCTTAATTTACATTTGATTCCTGAAAGTGCTGTTGCTGTATAATATTCACACTGTCATGATACATATTTCTCCTCATGTTTGACCTGTAAGAAAAGGTTCCTTCTTACTTTGTTTATGTTGACGGTCACATTGTCTTCTTATGACAGTCATGCTGGTTTGACACATTTGCCTGCCGAGTGGCATGTAGGCTTCCCTTGCCACCTGGCACAGAACAAGAGATCCTTTTAGCCACAGCAGTTACCACTCATTTGACTAACACAATAGCAGCCCAGTTAAACCAAACTACTTCAGCCTGTCAACATTTCCATATTAAAAGCAAGTTCACTCCTTTTCAGGACTTGCATCGCCCTCACAGTCTTGAACTGTCCACTATTTGTGAATACGTATGTCTCCAAAATCTGCATAAACAAGGCTCTAAGTTCTGATTAGTGTCAGTGGGTTTTACTGTAGGCCCGCATTTCATAGCCACATGACATTAATGCTGTTCCCAAGACATTCAGTGAAGCTGTTATATGGCACTTCTGAGCAGTTTTGTTGGATTTGTCCTTTATAACTATGTCTACTTCATTTTAATTAACAAGGACAATAATATCCATACAGTGAACTCTATTTTTAGGGGAAACACATCAAAATAAATCACAAAACAAATTACTGATTGATTTTAGGTATTACCTGCAAACAACTGTGCTCTAAACTTTGGGCAGCACTGGGTAAATGATGTGTTTTGATTATTTCTTTATTTTTTTTTTGTACAAAGCAGTCGATCCATTCCTTTAAATTAGGAGACACTAAAAACTAGCCTCTCTTTAAATATTAATGCAGAGTTTTTTTTGAATTAATTCACAGTAATGGAGGTTATAAAAAGTATTAAAATGCCTGTTATCTTGAAATTTCCAAAATAAAAAAACTAACAAACCAATATATATATATATATATACATTTATACATCTCCTTCCAATAAAGGCAAAGCAAATACCCTATATGATTGCAAAGGAGCTCCGGTATAACTTGGAGCTGTGACTCCACCTCATGTGACAACAGAATAGTAGGACCAGTCTATTCTGTGTTTTTCTAAATGTCATCACGGGGAGGAGGATGCTCATATAAATAGGCCTGTCTGAGCCTGAAAGCTCAGTCAAAAGAACTGACTCATCAGGATTCCTGTGTGTTGCAAGGTTGTGTCTTTTTTTCAGTCATTTGCCTAAGCCTTAGTTTGTGTTTCTCGCTCTAGGAATGACAGTCAGTGCAATGGCCGCCCTTATTCTCATGACGACATCCATCTTTTCGGTGGTGGGTTCACTGTACCTGGGCTACATCCTGTATTTTGTCCTAAAGGACTTCTGCGTCATCTGCATCACCACGTATGCCCTGAACTTCATTCTCTTTGTTCTCAACTACAAGCGACTGGTTTACTTGAATGAAGCCTGGAAGCAGCAGCTCCAGGCCAAGCAGGACTAAGCTGTCGAGTACGGCACGAAAAATACAACAACAACAAAAAAAGATACGTGACCTCTGAACATTTGACTTGCCACCAGGAGACCTTGCTTCCAAACAATGTTTATTCTGCTGTGTGTTCAAAAAAAATGAAGAAATTTAACTTAAATGTTGGGCCTGACATCTAAGTGTTGATTGCATAACGGAAGGATTTGTAAGTGAAAAATGATTTTATTTAAATTTCTTTTTCCTTGATTAACATTGTACTCACACAAGGAATGGGCTTGCTGTGTGTGTGTGTGTGTGAGAGAGAGAGAGTGTGAGTGAGAGAGGGAGAGCGAGAGAGAGAAAGAGAGTCCGAGTGTGTGTGTGTGTGTGTGTGTGTGTGTGTGTGTGTGTGTGGGGAAACACAGCATCGCAAGCAGAGGCAGAAGGCCACAATACTGAATGATGGAGGACCACTGAACAAAAGGATCGCAGAATGGAAGAAAAAAGTCATCTAAGGGGTTTTACCTGACACTGTTAGAAAGGTCCTATTACTGCACAGCAGGTCTGCACTAAAACGTGGAACCGAATAATGGAACCGAAAAATTAGAAAAACACTCATTAGGTGATCATACAGTTTGCAGATAAGGTTCTATGGCAGGGTGGGGGTGGGACAAAGTGATTTTTACAATTTTTTTTTCATGTTTACACTTTGTAGTATGTTTCTTTTTGAAGAGGACCACTAAGAATAAACACAGGGCAATGTGAGATATTGTATGTAGATCAGTCAGATTGTTTGTTTTACATTTCTGTAAATAGCTGCTAAGCAATATTCCAGGCTAGATTGTGATAAAGTGATGACACAAACATTTAAGGAAAACACAAAAACAAGACAAGTCATTGGTAAAGCTGGAACAAAAAGTGATCAAGGTCACAGTTGGGTGGGATGAGTCTGAAGACGTGCTGGGGAAATCTTCTGTCCTATAATCCTGGTCAGGCATGCAGTTCAGAGTCTTTGTTGTAAGTGGTTACTGTTTCATCTGAAGCAACCAAGTCTTTTAAACAGACCTATAGGTTATTTTCACCAAGTCTGCATAAAGGTACCCTCACCCTTTTTTTTAACATTAGTTATTGTATGAAAAACATTCCTGACCACCACACACGTGGGATTCGTAAAGACTTATGTGCCTAAAGGAATGTTAAGGTGAAATACCTTTCTTTTCTATGTTTTTTTTCTTTCCTTTTTTCTTTGTGGGTGGGGAGGTGGGGTGCGGGTGATGTCATGTTAACACCAGTTTTGCTAGTTGTTTTATTGTCACAGGTCCAGTGCTTTATTTTTATGATTACACCTTTGTAAATTAAGATACCAGTGAAGTGTTTTCTCCCTCCCTAACAGAGTCTTCATGAGGTAGCAAAGGCTGCTACACTGTGTCTGAATGACCTGGTGGCAGAAGGATCTCTTTAATATTTCTCCTGCGGTTGCGTTAATGTTCGTCTGGCTTTTGTTCACTGTCTGGCTTGTATACATTTGATGTCATGTGAACTGTACAGGTGATCTAGACAGACTTGCAGCTAATCTGCAGGGTGCAAAGACACCCTGGAAAATATGATGTTTGATTGACATGAACGGCAGAAGCTTCTGTAAGAAAACAAAACAGTATGTTAAGCCATATGTTGAGTTTGTGGAAAGATACACATGTTGCTGATGGTTGTTGATCACACTGAAGCTTTTCATTAAGTCTAATAAGGTTTGTCCAGAGGTAAAACGGGCACAGCTTGCAGTGGTTTTGGTCAACATTCACAGTATTGTTAATTCAGTCAGACCACTGTCTCTTTTCCAATAAGAATCCACACTTTAAAGTATCGTACATGCCAGTTTCACTATCACATGGTTTACTATCCTGGTTTTAAGTACACGTTGGCAACCTGTAATAATGTAATTCATCTGTGGTGTTAAACCAGGTTGTTTATAGTCTCCGTGCCCCTTCACATTTTATTGAAAACAAGTTGTTTTATGGGGTCAGGGTTGTTTAAGTATGAATGACAGTAACTGTCAGGAAAGTCATTTCAGTGATTTGCTTTCTGTGACAACACATGAAGTCATCAGTTGTGAGAGAAAATGGAAATTAAGATACTTTTTTCAGAGTAAAACTGTCTCTTCTTGTATGTTGTGACTTATTTACTACTTATCATGAACAGAAATCACTGTTAACTGTTTTCCAAAGCTTATTGTTACATTCCTGAAATAGTTTTTCAGACACTCCAAACAGTACATGTTTTCTATTCACATGTTAACACATTTCAGTTTTAGTGACCATGGAAAATAATGTGTAGCAGTTTGACAGACAAATATCCAAATACAGACTTTGACAAACTGCATTATTTAGAAGGGCTCTACTGCTTAAACATTGTACCCCGGTAACATTTTGGGATCCACAGTTGATAGTTTGAAAAAAGGATCAAAATATGTGCAGCTGAATCCAAAATATTTGTCTTTTGTCTTCAGTATGTCAGCTCAGTTCATTTGACTGCAGGAATTTGGGTGTGTTTTTGTTAGTAGCTTCTAATGTGGCCTCAAGCAGAGACGTGCATCAATCTGCAGAGGTCTGTGGTAACCTCACATCCCTGGATACTTTCGGCTAATTCAGATGACATCATTTGAGTCCATTCAAAGCAATTTTTATTTAATTTTCAGGAACCAATGTCGAACCAATGGAGAAGCTTGTTTTAACACTGTAGTTTGGAAATTGGTTGCCAGTTGCGTTAAGTTGACATGATCTGTAGTGAAGTAGCAAAAGCATGCAACAATCAGCATAGTCCAAACTGTGTCATCCTCCATGGACTGATTTATGTTTCTATCTTTTAGATGTTACATACACAGTACAGTACTGTCTTGTTGGACTTACCATCAGAATCCTTTTCATCTAAATTGATAATGAAATTGCAACCACACTGTTATGTCTTTGCCCCTTTTTCTGGGCAGTGGGTCTGTGAGTATTGACCATATAACTGACAAGCATACAATAAGTAGCCCGTCATTACATCACAACTCCAGTCATATGCAAGCCTATTACACCAGGTGTGTGTAGTTACTTTAAAGAAATGGAGTAGGGCAATTGGATAATATGTCTGGCTGGGTAAAGGATCACAAAGTTGTGTGATGGTTTAATGTTGAAAAGATAGATACTGCATTCTCATAAATATTCATTTAGACCCTAAGGTATAACTGCCATGTTAGTTGCATCACTAATGCCAACAAAAGTGCCTTCTGTTTGATCACTAGGCCTTGAGCCAAAGACGAGCAACAGTAATAGCCTTGTAAGATGACGAATGCTAACCATAACAGGCACTTCTGCTTGCCTTCATTAAGATGTAATGTGATAATTGGTGATGCCCAAAGGTTTAATATTCAGCATCTGTGCAAAAATCATTTCAAAGACATCAAGAGATCCTTTCCAGACAAAATGCCCTGTCAATCACTGGCTGTTCCTTTTTACCTTCCTGAACTCCAATATATAAATGTTTATTTTGTCTAGCTAGGACATGTTTGTTAGCTAAGAATACACTCTTTAAACTACATGATTGTAATATTCTTTTTTTCCACCATTAATTATGCCCTTTAGCTGTGTAGACTGTTAAAATTCTGGATTATTTTAGGATAAAAATAAAGTTGAGGGGTTGGAGGGCTAGGAATCCACGTGTCAGAATAAAATGTTAATTAAATTTGTTTGTGGAGGAAAACCTAACTGGTCTGCTTCTGTATTGCCAAATATGTTTTAAAATGCTGTATTTTCTTACATGGAAAAGTGTTACATGAATGGTAGGAGGGTGTGAAAAAAAGGAAACTGTTTCAATCCATCTTACCGTAAGGGAAAACTGTGGAAAAGTTTGACATGAGAACATTTTTAATTGTGTCATTGTCATGTGGAAATGATCTACCATTAAAACATTCTCTCTGAAACTACCTGCTAGTTCAAGTTGTCTGAACGAACTCAAATACTAGTAAACTTAAATGTCAAATTCACATATTTTCCACTTGCTCCCTATGTTCTCAGTTTGGGGTATTCATATTATACTCAATATTATTGCTTATAAATTTCCCCTCTGCATTTTTACTGCTTTTTTCATGTTTGGACAAATCTTAAGTGTTTAATACATGTCTGCAACATAGTGAAAAGCAGAACTCCCACCTGTGTATTTAACTAAAGCAGAGTCAGAATATTCAGTATTTGTCCAGCTGTAACACAAAGGTCAATCGTATGATGAGTGCACAAGCAGAGTCACAGATAGTGAGAAGTCTGATTGCAGTCACGCCACCGTCACCATGTCAGTTAACCCTTTAGGTGCATTTTCTTTTTTATTTTCTATTTAAATCACACTGATTTAGGGAGATGTCCAACAAATACAACAGTATAATTTCTCTTTGATACCTTAATTCATATTGAAAGATTATATTTTTTCTGTCAATTTTCACATAAGAAATTAAGAGTAGACATTGTAGTTCACAGAAGCGTGTTTAAAATATTTGAATCTTTAAAAAGCTAAATGCACAGATGTTTGTGTAAAGCAGATTTCAGAGGATTTCTTTTAAAACAATTTCCACAGCTATGTCAAATAAAACATGAATTGAAACAGAACATAAAATGTTTTCCTGAAAACACATAAAAGCAGAACAAAGGAGTTAAGGTGGTAACTTTCTTCCTGTCTCTAATGTGCTCTCTCTGCTAGGTGAACTCACATCACCTGACTGTAAAGGTCAGACCTCATCACTGACGAAACACTTATTGGGGTTTTATCAGACCTTTTTATGACTGTAGTTGAAAGATACCACCTCACATATCAGCTTGTATCGGAATATCCTGTAACAGCTGAATAAAATCCTCCAGTCTTCACTGAATAGCACAAAACACAGTTATACTCATTAAAAACATATTGCACAGTTGATTAGCAAAATTCGCATGAGGCATCATGTATTGTTCATATATTCTGCAAAATGATCCAGACAGCTAGAAAAAGCATGATTGGTGGTTTAGTCCCTAAATGCACATCACAAGGATATCGCAGCTAAATTGTGTTTCATGGTAGCTTGATCTCCAGTGCACTTATTGCTTCCAACAAAGGTTCCATAGTGTATAAAAACTCACCAGCATTTTTCCCACAAAGCATAGTGCTTACATGGAATCAAGTCTTCCCTGTACTGGATGGGAAGGTGGTGGCAAATGGCAGGTGTCAAAACGAGCAGGGGTACTTGGTCCATGGAGGCAGCGTTCCTGTCTCATTTGCCAGTTTCCAGTACCTCTCCTTCAGGATGAATGCTGCTGCTTTAGGCTGCCGTTGCCTGGTGAAAATACCCTTTTTGTTCCCAACCACACGGATGACTTCTGCAGACAGATCAACAAGAACCTCAGCAAGTGTAGGATGCAGAAATCGAGGGTCACTGTGCAGACTGATTAAGCTGTTAACATTGACCTTTGGGGAAATGTGACACCTGAAAGTTTGGTTAATTTTACAGCTATAGCTTTAAGTGCATAGATATACTATATATACACAGTACAGTAGCTTTGCATCCCACAGTCGTAAATGCAAAGCTGATGCAAACCACCAACTGTATCTCTCTATTTAAAAGGTAAATAAAACTCTTTCTATTTCTACAGCCAGGGCTGTTTCAGGGCATCAATGAGCTTTGCATCAGGAATGTCAATTTCAGGACATTTTGTTTAATATATTATTTTAAATGTAACTTCATTCTGCTTCCAGTATTATTGTAATGTCGGCATTCTGCTCATCAGACGCCTCAGTATCCCACACAGTTGTATTTGTGTTTTGTGGTGTAAGGTTTAAACCCTTTAGTTCCTTCTACAGTATCTACACTGTGTTTTCCAAATTCGTCCTGGTAGTGGTGTGCATAACATTATGTTTGCATCGACCATGAATTCATAGCCTGACCATGACTCCTGTCAACTCAATGATCTGAGTGTATCAGTAGTCTTCTCAGATGTTTAACAATATGTGCTCTGTATAAACTGTGAAAGAATCTTCAGCTGTACCTTGTGCTGTCATAAAGTCGGCAAAGTTCCAGATGAGTTCGCCAACAACATACTCCTTCCTCTTCTGGTCGAACACTCTGTGGTAGTTCTGCAGGACCCTCTTCTGGTACTCCTCAGTAAACATCACAGGCGGATCCTAGAGAGTGAAAATTTTGTTCACCTTTGTACATTATGGATAAACAACATATATTGTGTTGTTGATAACATGTTTCTGGGAAAATGTAAAAAAATCAATATAAAACATGTGTAAACTGTGATTTAGAAACATCTTAGATTATGTAAGTGTAAGTGTGTGGAAGCTCACACTGTGAAGCCCCGGCACCGCATCTGCTCCATATTCGCTCTGAATGATGGGTTTCTGGTACTTTCCATACCAGTCTGCAAACTGAGTGTTGAGCTGGAGGGTGATGACCTCCAAGTGGCCTGGATCGTGGTACCAGGACATGTAACTGTTCACACAGAGTACATCCACAAAGGGAGCCTAGGGCATAACAAAAGACAAAATATGACTTTTAGGAACATGAATTAGAAATAATGTTTCTGACAATAACACCTATTTGAGTATTTGTTTAATAATTCATTTACACACTAGAAATGTTCTACTAGGTGAAACAATGTGGTATGAGATAAAATATGCAGTATTGTTTCCAAAATAGAGGCCTGTATTAGGACTATGTAAAGGTTCTACTTTGTTTTATGCCTTGAAAGAATGGCCATAGTTTGTCTGTGGTGGAAAACTAATCAGAACTTTCAAGCTACAAACATCACCTTCAACGATACCCCTCTGTGCACAGGAATGTGAAAAATTCTCGGTTGTGCTTTGGCCTCGGGCAACAAGACAGTCAGCAAGAGCTTCAGAATACCAACAGATAAAGCTCTGAAGGACACCTCAACATTTTGACTTTTACACCCTGCTTTATTCGAAAATATTAAAAACAATAACCTTCAGCCCTGTTTATTGTGCCTACAAAAAGCAGTACCCAAATAAAGTGGTTGTAATTCTGATGTTGTGAAGGTTACGTTATTGAGCTTGGTGTCATTGGGAAGGAAACACTTTGTAGTTTCCTAAGAAACAGACAGAATTTGATTAAGTGAAGCAAACTTACAGAGGCACAAACTAAAATATATATATATATATATATATATATATATATATATATATATTCTCGTCTAAATTTTATTTATTATATTTTGAACCAACATGATATGTCAGGGGAAGTGTTTCTGGTGAACTAAGTGATAAAATAGACTAACAGTCACATTTGTGGGCCTCTGTTTCAGAAGGGAGTCAGGCCTCACATCCTCCCACAGAAACATCATTGGAAACCTTCTTTCATTAGCTATAATGTTGTTGTCTCATCACAGCAAAAGTGCACAACTGATTGGCTGTTACAACAGGAGAAGGCTTGAATGCTCCTTTCGAGTTGTGGCCATCAAAGAAGCGCAAAACCTTGTCACGCATGCTTGGATGTGGACTTGATTTACTCCTGAAGTCTTAACTGAATTACCTGCCATTGTGGTGTTTACATATGTGGCAAAAACAACCAAGGGAACAAAGAGAAGTAAAACTTGATGATGATGAAGATTCAATAACCACGTGCCCCTACAGACATCTGAAAAATAATCATCACCGGCTTGCTGAGTCAGCACTTACTGTTGTTGCTGTGGTTCTTCAATCTTCAATTCACTTTACATTGAGGTTTTCTGCTTTTTAACAAGGTAAAGGCCTCTAAAACATATTTTCTCAACCTCTATAAGTGATGAGGTCGTACACACTATTTTCTACCAAGGTTTCAAAACTTTCATTTCACTTGAGCAAAACTTGCTGAAAGGGGAAAAAGGTGAAGACACATACTTCTGTACCAGTCAGGAATCAGCGTATGAATTCCTTAGTTTTTAGCAGGGTTGTTCGTACTGAATATGTTACCAACACAGTTTGAGGTTTAAATTGTGCAATAACAAAATGTTTTTTCCCAAGGTTAAACACTGACTGTTAGATATACCCTGAATAGTATCATGAATATTTAATGCATAGAAAAAATGTTTCTAATATTTCAAGGACTGTTTTCTTGCACTTGTGCCCAATTCAGTTAAAGTTAGCAGAGGATTTAAATCATTGCTATGAAGCACAGATTTAATTGTTGCTTTTCCTTGGTCCATAATTAACTTCTGATCTGTTTCACTTCACTGACCACAGCTGGCATCACTAAATGTGTGCCCTTGGGTGTGGCCAGAAGTGTGTCGTGCTGAACCTGCAACAACACCAAGTGGTGATGTTACGGTGTACTGATAAACCATGGAGGACACTGTAGGATCACTGCAGGAGGTTAAGAAGTAAGTTAAGGCTTAAATATTTTCAGGGTTTTTTCCTTTTCAACTTAAGATTGAAAAATGATAATGCTCCCATAGTAATTAGTCATATATTGACAACACTTCTGATGATAAACATGACAAATAATCAATGTGCTGTACTGTTTTCATTGCTGATACTGTAATGAGGAGTGTAAAAACTCACCCCTTTGTCCCTGGCATAGTTACTGTCTGTGACATAAGTGACAGGCCGGGTGGGGTCAAGAGCTTTGGTATGTTTAATGACGGTGCTGTAAGAAAAAACAGATGTCTAAAATGTTAATCTAGTAATCGCATACATGATGATGAATAATCACAACACTGTCATACAATGTTAACAGCTGATTAAAACTGGTCCTAATATGAATATTAATTCAAAGGAATTGTGCTAGAATTATGTCTACACTTTGTTCTCACACACAAACCGTCCTGCTTTTGACAGGTCTTGTTTTTCTCCTCAGGCTATTACAGAGCTCCAGCTGTTCTGGGAAGCTTCATGATTCTTACAGATTCCACACTTAGTAAAAGGCTATGCTGTGACTGACAAACAAACCATTATCTCTCCTGCAGCTACTTTACATATACCTACATTTTTCTCTTGTAACCCAGATCTTGTCAAATTTTGTGACCTTAAACAATCAAATAATGAGGAAAAATGCAAATAAGTGAATGTAAAATAATAAAATTTTAGATATTACAAAACATCAGCATGAATGCTTTTATTTAGTTTAACTTAAAAAAACAAAAAACAAAACCATCACTAACACTTACCTGAAATAGAGTTCGGCAGGGGGAAGCTCAGAAGCGGGCTCATTGGCGACAGACCACATGACCACAGAGGGGTGATTCTTGTCCCGACGTATGAGCTCATCCATGACATCCAGGTGATGGGCGAGGGAGGCGTTTCCAAAACTGCGACTAGATCAGCACATACAGTTGACAGAAACACATACCAGATCCATCATTTCAGGTTACACACCAGACCACAAGACAAAACTAACATTACTTAGCAACAGATTACCAGATTAACAGAACACATCCCATCTGGATTCCACATTTCTCTGTTTTTTTTCCCCGCAATCTGCATTTTTTGATTCGCTTGTTGACGTCCATTGTAGTTCAATTAAGGTTAGATGGACATTGTTTTGCCAGGAGTTGTGTTCAGTTTACAGCTTAACTAGGATCTATCAACATGACTTTTATCAGTGTTTTACCATAGACAGGATGAGGTTTCATATATTTTATATCTTGTTCTAATTTAACAGCGGACGCACATAGGTTTGTCCTTAATAGACTGTGACTAACAGTGAGGCGTCTCAACAGTGACTCTTACATGTCTTTGATGCCGACCCCTGGACATTCATCTATCACCACAATGCCTTGGCGGTCACACATCTGTATGATCTCCTCAGCATAGGGGTAGTGGCTGGTACGGAACGAGTTGGCCCCCAACCACTTTATTAAGTTGAAGTCCTTGACGATCAGAGGCCAGTCCAACCCTTTACCTCGAATCTACCACACAAGATAAACAGAGGATTAGATTAGTAAGCTCGGTTTCTGAATATTTTTTGGGCTAATTTGACATCTACTTATTAGACATTTTGGCTTTGCTTCCATCTAGTGGTGCTCACATCAGAGTCCTCATGTTTATTGACACCGTGGAAATAGAAGGGCTTGTTGTTGATGAGGAACTGGGTGCTGGTAACGTTAACAGTGCGGATGCCAACTGGTAGAGAATAGACATCTTCATATGTTGATCTCCCATCAGCTGCCATTAAGCGAACCTGGATGTTAAAGTGAACACAGAAAGTCAGAAACATATTTCTGTAGCATGTATATAAATGTTTGGGATAACTGACCCTAAACTGCAGCTTATTCCTACACAAGATATAAACTCACACCACAAATTATGCAAAAATTTAATAAACTGAACAGGAGACAATCAACAAGGAGATATCATAATTTTAAAGTTTAAAGTTATAAGCAAAATGTTTCTAGTAAGTGCACAAAAACCTCTGGTGTTGTATGTTACCATATGTGTTTCTATATTCTTTGTCAGATTCAGACATGTAGACTTCTCTACTAAAAAGAGCAATGAATGTGCATGTTGCACAGTGTTTGAAAATGTTTTACACTTCAAAGGTGTTTGGTAACACTTTGTAATAAGGGAACAAAACTCATGCTTAGTAATGCAGGCGTGACACACAAGTGCAAGACCTCACCACTAACAAATTATCCCGTCATGATGATTTTACTGTATGTGATTAATGAAGTTGTTTTTATCAAGCAGCAACATGTAGATACTTGTACCTGCCTATTATTAAGAAACAACTGTATCTTTCCATGAGAACATGTCCTGTTCTGCTTTTCACTCATTTTCTATTTAACTGTATGTCAGCTAATTTGATGGCGTATAAAATGAAAGTATGAAGAAGCTATGAACAGTTCAGGCAGTGGCAAACAAGTGATCGGCAGGATACAAATCTGAGTTTATTAGTTTACTTTAATTCAATCCAATAGAGCAGCTCTGCCTCTGCATTATATAAAGAGGTGGTTTTAATGCTTTGCCCTTTGTTTATGTAAATCGCGTAATTATACCCATCAATATGCAATATATATAAAACATCATATAGAGGCTTATTATTACTACTCATGGATTAATATACAAGTAGAATTTTACTGTGTAGTTTCTGTGACATAGAGCTATTGTTAAACAATTATTATTGTGCAAAGCAGCAACAAGGAAAAGGCAGGAAGATTTGATTTTATTATCAAGAATATGTCAATTCATTTTCTTTTAGATTATCTGCTAACTATTTTAACTTTACTTCAATTTCTTGTTAGGTACTTTAACTTATTTTATATACCCTTCATATACTTCATATAAATATCTTAGTAATTAACAAAGAAAATAAATGTTGAGTAGTAAAAAGGTTAACATTTCCCTATATGCTGAAATATAGTGTAAATGGCCTAAAAACAAAATACTACATTTATGAACGTGTACAAGTACCTCAAACTTGTACTTAGGTACAGTATTCTAGTTTCCAGTTACAGTAACACTGCTTCTAAATGCATGTATTGCTGTTTACCAACAATGAATCATGATAATTACTAAGCTGATTCACTTGCTTAACTACTTTCACAAACTTAATTTGATCTTAATTTGTTTAAGATCAATTTCTTACCTCCATAGAGTAAAGATAACCGTGATTTGTGTGCATCAAGTATGGCCACCACAGCTGGACATCTACCACTTTGAGCACTCCAGATGACCCGCTGGACGAGGCCACACAGTGTCCATCTTTGTCCATCAATGTCACCTTCAGGGTGGGCGTGGCAGCACCTTTGACTGATACATTGTATTTGACTAGACCTAAAACACAGGGCAAACAGTAATTTCAAATCAACAACAAAAAAGCTGTTGTTATGTATGACAATATGCATTCCATTATAATTTTTTTATAGAAATCTACACCACTATTACAGATGTTTTGATGCTGGTGAGGGTTTGAAAACTGTATGCATTCATTACTTCAGTGTTCAGCTGCACTGACTTACCAGTGTTGTCCAGGAAGTCAGTCACCACAGTGATGTCATCCACATAAGCCTTTGGAGTAGTATACAGCAGTACAGGACGATGTATCCCGGCATAGTTGAAGAAATCAAAGTAGATGTTTTGGACAAAATATCCAGCAGGATACCTGTTGCAATTACATTCTTCTTAGTATGAAAATTCTGACGGACGGGCAACTGTACATATTTCAGTATCAAACAAATACTATGCAGTGCAAGAAATGTTAGATTGTCTGAATAAAGCATCAAAACAACCTGTTCAAACCACTTTAAAAATAGCACATTTCAAACTGTTTTAGTGCAGCAAGAAAGAAAAAGAAGAAAAGAAAATGAAAATAAGCAAAGATTTAAGTGCAAGTAGTAGAGAGATAAGATTTCTTAACTGTCACGTAAACAGGAAACCTGGTTTCCGTAATCGGAGTAGGGGATTAGAGAAACTTGATTTCTCCAGGTAGATTTATCCCAGAGAACGCTGATTACTGTGTCATGTAAACATGTACACATGTGATATAACAACACATAACAAAGGCTGTTAACACCTCTCTACCATCAGCTAAGAGAAGCAGGTGAATGAACAACACAGTTACCTGGTGCGGTCATTCATGTACTGGATGGTTCCTGGAGGTAGAGTCTTCAGAGTCAGAGTGTTGTTGACAGCGATGGTGATCCTGCAAGGCACACTGGGGTCGTTGCGGATCACACTGCCTATCTCAGCTTCAAAAGGAAGATGGCCGCCTTCATGTTCTGTCACTTTCACCCCGTTCACCCACTGCAAAGGTAAAGACAGTGACTGTGAAGACGCCTCATCTCAGTAATTCAGTAGGTGTGTATGAAGGAACTGACTGTACACAAGCTGAACACAAGCATTAGCTTGAGTATTAGTGACAGTGGAGCACAAATATGTTACTCACCACCACTGAATAATAGTGAGCGCTTCCCACCCTGAGAACCACTCTTGTTCCCTCATCTTCAACCCAGCGGGCAGGCACCACCACCTCTCGCTCGTACCACACCCAGCCAATGAAGTCCCTCAGTGTGGGGTCCTGTGTGATGTCATTGAAGCTGGCGGGAACCGGCATGTCAATCACTGGACCAGTCTAGAAAAAATAAAACTTCAGTCAAAGTTTTTCCTGTTATCTAACAGTAGAATTGTAGTGGATGATGATAATAACACCATGATAATAACAAGACATTAATAACAACTGTATTGCATTTGATCTTCATTTTTCTGACTTCTGTTTTTCTCTTCTCGCTTTTCTTGTTTTTTTTTTTCAGCTCGTCATAGGAGGCACCACAGAGGATCAT
>OMLM01020975.1:137696-159181 GCA_900302695.1 Helostoma temminkii | reverse complement strand
CAGAGGATCATGGTCGACACACTTACTTGGCACAGGTTTTTATGTCAAATGCCCTTATTCACACTAAAATCGAACATCGTGGGGGTTCAGTGTTTCGCCCTGGGACACTACAACATATGGCCAGGAGGAATCAGGTCATGAAAAGCCAACTCAAGGGTCGACCTCTCTATGGCAAACACACTCTACCACCATTTGTGACATACTGGGTAAAAATTAACTGATAAGAGACATATTAACAATTTGAGTAGAGAAAAAAATGAATGGCTCTGCAGCTCAAGTAATCTTTATTTATGAAGAAGCCAAATGAAAAGTAGACTGAAGAGCTCACTAGCAGCTTGTTAACAGTTATAACTGTAAAGTCTCAGTTATGATATTTCTAAAGGCTTTATGAACTAAGACTAAACTAGACAGAAGATGGTAAATCATGGTCTTATTCCACAGTTCTTGTCGTCTATAATACATTAAGATCTGAGACAACAAGAAGCAAGTTTACACAGGGTTTAATGTGCTTCGTGGGGCTAAGCAGATTTACTATTACGAGCTTTCTGTGGCAAAAAAGATAAAGGAAGTTTTTCTGCATTGCATGTTATTTTAGGGCATATACTCATTTGGATTTTTATTTTAATGTATATAACTTTTACATAGTAAAACATTTCCAATTGCAGATGACTGTCAGAGAAGAACAGGCATCTTTTAGACCCTTTTCAGCTGTCAAACTAACAAAGAGATGATTTATTTGTTATTTACAGTGCCCCTCACCTGTGCCAGGGGACTTTTGTACCATCCTTTCTCGAAGCCCTGGTTCCTGTTCGGGGACTTGTCCGCCCTGAAGTCCCACAGCCCGCTCAGGTCCTTCACCTCTCTGGAGGAGGACTCCTGGGGGAACAGCATGCCGGTGTTCAGCAGACACACCGCGTCAAACACCGCGAACATGCACAAAGCACGGAGCACACCGTGCCTTCCAGGTGGAAACATCTTCTGATAAGTTTGAGTATCCACTTCTCGACTATCTCCGCGGTTTTTGTTCCCTATTCAATCACATGGTTTGGTCACGTGACCACGGCCTCGCTCGCGCGGCTCAGTGGCTCCCCCTAACGTACAGCAGTAGCGCGAGAAGGTGGCCCCGCCCATATCCGTGCTACGTTCATGACCTATGGGGAATTTCGGTCACCTTTCACTACCTGGTGTGTTTCATCCTAGTGACATGTATTAGCGAAGCCTAAATTGCCGATGTAACACATTACTTATCTGTGCGCAAGGTAAAGTTCAGTCTTTTTTAATTTACGGGTTTTAAACTGGCAAAATTATAAACAATACTGTTACTGTGCAACTACACAAAATTCATATTTGTACTCCGTAATTTAAATGTACAATTTTACCATTGTAAAAACAATAAATAATAAACCTTCTACCAGGTATTTTGCTAAAATATATACAAACATTGAGACACATTTGTAAAATAATTTCCAGCATAGGAAGAAAAGAAAGATTAACAATCTGAGAAGAGAAAAACAAACTACTGATTACAAGTTATACATTAACATGTTATACATAAACTTTTCAAAGTCCAAGGTCTGGAACAGCAAGTGCTCTTTGTTTGGTAATACTCCTATGGTATTATAATCATTTACACATTATAATGTTGTTAAAATATTTTTCTAAAAGCTACATGAACTGGGATGCAAAACAACACTAACCTATTTCCCAATTTGAGATACTAGGCAGCGTGTTTCTGCAGACTTTAATGTGCTAATCCCAGTATGCTAACTAGATTTACCATTGAGACAAACAGAATAACAGGCAATAATTGTACTGCGCTGTATTTCAAGGTATATTGATATTGGTATAGTTGCACCTGCAGGTATTCAACTGTCAAAAGTGAGCTGTAACTTTCTAAAATATTTTCCATTCCATTAATACTAGATCACCTTTGTCTTTGCACCATCAGTACACCAAATCTACATGTTTGTGACATGGATGAGATGATTGTTCTTATGCTTTTTCATCTATGTAAAGGCAGCAAGACATGCAAACACTGTGGCCCTGTGCTTTTACTCTTTATTGACTTGAGAAATGTAACACAAGTTTAATGACAACATTTTATATCTAAATGATTTAAAGGGTGGCATGATTTCATGTTCAGCTTCTTCTTGTAACACTTTCAGTGGGAAGTCAGGTTAATCTACCTTATGATGGCCATAGCTTCATGATCACTATAACTTGCTCTTGATGAACTAGGGAAGACGGGATGCTGTTAAATAGTGAATATTTATCCTAATTTTCCTAATCCTATGTATTTGGAATAGTTATATTCCAAATATAATATACATTATAGATAAACACTGGGTTTCTTACATTTTCATTCTTCATTAAAAGTGACATGAGGTCTTAAGGCACTTAAAAAAAACATTCTCCTGCAAAGGCAACTAATAATCTGTAATACCAAGAACCCAAAGGCACATAGTTTCCTCCCAATTTAATATTGGTCATCCCTCAGCACTGTAGCTCTGCATAAATGGCAGCAGATGGCGCCACACGTGTACGTCAATGACAGCGACAAGGCACAGCAACAGTCTCAGAGTGTCCAATAGCTCTTCTCATGTCCCATGTCAAACAATCTCACTCTGAACAGGGACTGACTAACATTCTGAGTGGCCCAGGGCAAATATTTGATACTTGACCCCAGTTTGTGTTAATTTAAACACAAATCTATTCAAGAGTATTTATATCTAATAATATTAAGTGTAATAAACATAGGTAATAAATAAGTTGTAAGGCACTGACACTTCCCTGGCTCTGGATCTGTCTCTCCCCTCCAGTACTGTCCTCGCTCTACTGTCAGATTTCTAGTAAAGGAATAAAATCAGAATATATCAGTTGTATTTATAAAATCCTAATCCTATCCTAATGGAATGTGTGGAGTGAGATTAAACCACAACTCTATAGCATAGTATCTCCTGATTCTCAGAACTTTAGGACCCTAAGTAGTACTTGTTTAGACTCTTCACAAGGAAATGTACTATCTCTCTATTAGCCATGCAGTTGTTTTTTAACTTTTGATTTATGTCAGTCATTTTCTTTCACCCTATATGTCCATAGCATCTCCAAAAAGTTTTGTTCTGCTTCATTTATGGGGGGTTCGTATAAAATAAAAAATATTCCACCCTGGTTTAGTGACATGCTGCAGTTGCAAAACCTTTCCCAAGACACAAAGACAATCAAATGTGGATTTATCCATGGGTTTATTTTTTGGTTTTGGCAAAGTTATGCTGCCTGGAGCAACATAGAGTTTAATTTACTGTGCATCCAAAGCACAAACAAGACATAATAGTAAAGAATTGCTTCACAGAGTGACTTCAGATGATTTATATCACTGCCATCTTCTGAAATTAATGCAAGGTTAGTGGTGAGTTCAGCCTTAATTTCCTGTCCCAAGTCATCTTCCCACCATTTAATTTGGAATGTTTCAAAATAAAAGTACTCTTAATCTATTTTTGGAACTATCAACCATGCTTTCATCCTTTGACTACCTCATCTCAGCAGCGTCACTATATCTATTATTTCATTTCATGTTGTGGTAAATTGGTAAATGCATGATAGTTTTAAAAAGCATTTAAGGTACTTTCTGCTAAATCTTTTTTTCAGCTTTTCCAATTAGTAGCCAATTAGTTTAGGTGAGCAAAACCAGAATGCTTCACAGAACTGTAAATGATTCCACACATTGGACAAACTTCATTAACTTAAAAAAAAAAAAAACTTTCTTTTTTACTTTTTTTGGTTTGTCATATGTCTGTATCTGCAGCCCTTCCGAGAAGCAGTCTTGCAGCTAAAAACACACACACACACACACACACAATGCTCAGTTTAGCTGTAGCCTACAAAAAATGTCATAACCTTGATTTAGAAACAGGCGCTGGCATGGGTCATGTCCACATCAGTCTGTCATGAAGCAATGAGGGCTTTGCTTTTGGCAAACGTCAGTCTATCTTTATTTGTCTAAAAACCTTGTCTGTTCTTTTCAGTTTGTAGCACTGACTCCTCCGCTTGTGAGTATTAATGTTAAAGTATATTGAATGAGGTTGTAAACTTCCACTACAGGATCATAACAAAGTGGCATATTTCCACCTTGGTTAGAATTAGGTTCACTACTGCTCAATAACAGCTCCAGAAATTCTTCAGTGAGAAAATTAAAGGGAAGAGGAGCTCATTATCTATCTTTATGATATCAGATTACAAATTAATTTAATTTACTGTGCAAACACATGAGCATTTTTCAACTCATCCCATCTTACTCTATCTATCATTTCATTTTAAATGGTAATTACATTCATAGTCGACCTGCATTTAAACCTACTGGTTGTTTTAAGGAATAACTTGGTTAGTCAGCAGAAAATAAAAAAAAAGTGTGCACTAAAAACTGGGTGTTCATTCATGCATTATTGATGAGAAAGAGAGAATAAAGGAGGGCAAAAATCCCCAAAGCCAGAATATTTGCTGATATGCTCTTCACAGAGCTGCTGTGCTCGTATTACCACTATATCTGTGGTGAAAGAAAACACTGGGAGGAGTAGTAACTGCCTCAGCTCTGAATAGCTCACACTGCTCAGTAAATGAAGTCGCCTTCTTCAAAAAGCATGTGAGTGAACCACGATATAGAGATATGTCTAATTACATAGTATTACAGTACATAACGCACAGTACACAGTGTCCACAAAATGTACTACTCTACATTCTGTGTCAGTGATTTAAAAACCTTATGTCTATCTGTAATTTGTGAGGTAATACATAAACATGTTGTACCCACATGTTGATTAAGTATCAGTCACTGATTTTTTATTGGCTGACATAAACATTTGCATTTAAACACTCATGATTGTCATCTAGCAAACACTGAACAGACCAACATGCCAATTTTTGAACTTTAACACAGTTAAGTGCCATCATCATATTGTGAAAAGCACTCATATGGCTTAACTTAGTCTATGAACTGTCCATTTATTTGAAACATGTGTAATAATTGTAATCCAGTCATAACAGAAACAGATCCCTGCTAATTTTCTGGATTCAGTGTTGCAGGGATATCAGTGTGTTTCCAAGGGTGTTTAACTTAGTCGGGATTACCTGGGGCTTGTCATGTTTATTTTGGAGGAAGGTTTGTTGTGGAAGTCACATATACATATCTATCTATCTATCTATCTATCTATCTATCTATCTATCTATCTATCTATCTATCTATCTATCTATCTATCTATCTATCTATCTATAGATATAGATATAGATATATATGTTTATGTGACTTCCACAACGAACCCATGTCCACCTACCAATATCCCTGCAACACTGAATAAGTGCTGCGACTTCATAGAAAGTCCACAGTTCGAATGTTAGGTTTCAGGGGTTTTTCTGGAGTTTGCATGTCCTTTCTGCGCAGGCTTTCTCTAGTATTTTCCTCTCACATCACTGTGACATTGCCCATAGATGTGAATGTGAATAGCTGTCTGTCTCTATATGTCAGATGTGAGATAGACCAGGGTGTACGCTGCCTTTTGCCCAGCGACCCTCAGCACCCCTAAGAGACTGAAAAGATTGAGCAGTTAAGATAATGGATTTGTTACCATCATTGCAAAAGGGGTTTCTGATAATCAACTTTCAAATTAATAAACTAGCTTTAGCAAACTTAACTACTGGAAGACAGTAATAATGTTTGCTCATCATAGGCCTCTGTATGTATTTATTCACTGCAGTGTAACCGTGGTTCTGCTTTGGGTTTGTTCCTGTTCTTTAGAATTTCTGTCGCTTTTTTGTTTCATTCTCATTTCTGGATATATTCAAACACTTTATTGTAACTTACATCCCTGATACTTTCCTCACATCCTGTATGCTTTGTTGCAATTTTGTTGCAACGTCTGCACAGCCAAGTTTATTTTTCCAAAGGTTGTTGCCATTTTCTGTTCTCTTTTTCTGTTCTTGTATTTCTTTCTGTGTCTGCTGCTATGTCACCTTTCTCCTCTTTCTTGTCTGTTTGTTAAAAAGGCTGTTGTGCTGTGCTCTCCCTTTCTTCCACCTGAGCTACAGTATATCATTTCATTTTCCTCTCTTTGTCTTGTATTTCTTCTCCACCTTTCTCAATGGTTATTACACATATCTTCCTCCACTGCACCATGCACATGTCTGTTATTGTCTTTTCATTTTTTGCCTCATGTTTTTATGCTCATACTAGCAAATGTTGTGATTGTCAGTCCAGCATTATTGTTATTTTCCACTTCTTACCTGATTCTTCTTTTCATTATCTTCTATCCACATTTTCATTTTTATTGTGTTTTTATTGATTGTTATTGTTATTGATATTATTGTTATTCTTTCCTCCTTTTCAGCCATAACTGTGATGTTGTATTTCATGTTTCTGGTTTTGTGTCTCTCCTTGTTATTTGTTTTGGAGCTGCCACTCTGTTTTCTGGAATTCATAAAGTTTGCGTGAGGGCAGAGTCAATCAGCTGGTACTTCTGTCATGTCAGAACGATTTCCTCTGTAGTTTAGGTCCTGAATTGATCATTGATCAAATCGAGGGGGCAAATGTAAGATTATCAGCTGTATATGTTGCTTTTCTTTTTATATTTTTAACAAAACAAATAAAAATGATCCAGTGTTTTATAGTGTTATATATTTTTTATTTCTCTAGCATTTAATTTAAGTTTCTCTATTTTTATTTAAATATTTACACATATACACATGGACAGAGAAGAAAATGATTTATTGGCCAGAGTCATCAAAGAGCAGCAGAGAATTGCTCAGTGCTAAGTTCCTCTTGTCATGCCAGGAAACAGAAAATATGTTGATAACATAAACATTTACCTGAAGTTTTCCTTTTGAAATAGCCAAAAAGGATATTGTTTTTTCCATCTGGAGTTTTCACCCCTGCATACCTATTCCAGAGAACATCTGCTACAGTGGAAAAGCCTAAATGTTTTCTGGACAAATGGCAAATGTGCAGTCCTCTCTGCTCTCATACAGTGTCTGACCATAGCTTTACTACAGTAAATAAAAAAGTTATAGGTGCTGACCTTCTAGCAGCTAAAATACAAAGATTTCAATGACTATTGTTAATTAGCATTTTATATTACAGATTTTATTTGTTTAATTATTTAGTGAAAGTATGCAGCTTATACTTATTTTGGATTTTTTTTTCAGATTAAAGTGATATGTGCTGCTTCTGCATGCAGTAACCTTTTTATTGTTATTTTTAAAATTACACTATGCACCATTGTTCCCCTCCAGAGATATGTGTGCTGGGCAGGAAAGACAAAGACCAAATAAGGATGTAGCTGCACTGAGGGTTCAGGGAGGCTTAGTCAGATAGCAGTAGTGGCAGATTGGCTGAGTGGGCGCATGCATGGTAGAGTAGGAAGTCATCTCTTAAGTCCTGCTGTGCCACCCTCTGTGCCAAGGTTTCACACTGCCAAAGCCCCAGCTGTGATCTGAAACCTGCAGAACCATCATCAGCTCACCAGAGCTCTGCTATTTTCCTACATGCCTTATTAAGGCTACTTTTCTGCCGTAATGCTGAGCTCGAGGAGATGACGAGCACATTTCTGTCCCAGGTGTAGAGTGATCACCCTGCTCAGAGCAAGCATGATTGTTGCCATCTGTCAAAGTGTGTGTCAGATCTGGTAGTTATTTTGGAACCCAGGATTTATGTGGTGCAATTACTCTCTGGGTGAACAAATAAAAATGAGAAACCTTGGTTCCTTGCAGATGACACACCAGCTGACTGGGGCAGGCTGTTCCCAGTGGACACACTAACACAAATGTATGACAGCATCTTCTGACACCATAATGTGTCAGATGTGAGCGCCTCGGCAGCACAGGCACACAGACCAATCAATTTAAATTTGCAATCTTCTCTGCGTCCAAACAAGAAAGAAGAAGAAATACAGCAGGATGCCCATTTTGCCGCTGACCCCTAGTCGTTCATTGTTTTTCTTATCTCAGCAAAGTCCCAACATCAATATTCTGTACGATATTGTTTTCACAGTTACTTCTATTGGCAGATAGAGATGAACTGTTTTACTGCAACCTGTTAATGGCCATCAAAGGTCAATGTGACTGAAGCTGTGAAGGGAAATGTAATAGCTGTCATGGGATCAGAGGTCAGAGACCTTTTGTGCTGATTGGTGCTGAATCATTTTTAGTGACATGAAGCAGGTGTAGTCCCATTTGATGCTCACACATTCGTGTCTTGCTGTATTCTAAACAATGCATTGCAGTTTTTTTGAAAAGAGTCACGTAACATGTATCGTGACTGCAGTTATGCTGTTATTTATATGAGCGAAACTATTGCTACTATGTAATATTCTGCACTAAAATGAATTCCTTTGTTCTTTCATGAGCACTTCCTGGAAATATGGTTTGCTGTGTAGTAATAACGATGAATTTTAACAGCCTCATTTTTATATTCAGAAACTTGGAGGGTAGAATATGCAGCCTGATTAAAGGCAGTGATTGTTCCCCATTGTTGTCCTCACTGCACCAGAGTGACAATGGTGGATGAGAGAGGGAAACTGAGCCAGAGGGAAGAGGGGGATGAGGAGGAGGCAGACTGAGAAAGAGGATGGAGAAGAGCAAAGAAGAGGACCAGGCATTCTTCACGTCTTCTTTTACTGTTCCCGTGTGGAAATCTGGTTGTTGAATAATTCATATCCTGTGGGAGGTGAATAATGAATATGTGCAAGTGATTAAAGGACACATGCTGATGAGCTGGAGTGCGAGAAAGAGAGAGAGAGGAGGGCTTCCCCCGCTGAGTGGTCTCCAACCTGCTTCACCAACTGAAGAAATAGGAACAAATGAAAACGCTCTAGTAGAGAAACTAAAATAGCACACACATATTTCATTAGGTACAAAGTGTTCAACCTGCATTGCTGGATGAAACACAAGTACTCTGCTTTATGGATTATTTTTGCTCCCAAGCTCTCACAGCTCCATTTATGGAGGGAAAAGGAGAATCCGTGTTTAAAGATGGTGAATAATACATGTGTGAGCTATGTCTGCGTGCTGGGGTTTCCTATGTGTGTGTCTCACAGACTCTCTGTTTTAGTCTGTCTACGTGCATTGTAAATGAGCCTCTCTGTGAAGTTGTGTGTATGTAGTACGTAACCCCTCACATCCACCCACACAACACCCACTATTACTCACCGCTGGTCTAAATATACACCTCACATGTACGTGAAGAACAACACACCCACAAGCAACACAATAGCACATGCTGCACTTTTTATTTATTAAAGCGATGTAGGAGGGATGTACGTACATGTGTGGTGAAGGTTACAACCTCATAGTTTTACTGAAGCTGTGGCGAAACACCAGGGAACAGCTCAGCATGTAAATTGCAATGGTTGTTGTATGATGTGTAGATTTTTTTCTAACTGAATGTGTAAAGGAGTGTGTATTACCATCAAGTGAAAGGTGTGGCAAAACAAAGTGATCTGTGTTAACTAAAGGTTGTGCTGTTGGTTTTTAATGACACCAGGCACCTGGGTCCCCGTTGAACAGGTGCTACAGGATTGATTTACAGTGGCAACATGATGAGGAACTATGTAGGAGCGCAGGCTGCCAGACCTGCCGTAAAGATGAGATATTGTGTGGTTATATCTACTGTGGCACAAGATGAAAATAACAGTCACGTTGATGGTATAAAATAACCGCAGTTAATAGAAAGGGATTTTTGAAAATGTTACTAACTGAGTGAGTAACATAATTCTCAATAACCTTTTCTTTAGAGAGTTCAATAAAAGAATAAGAATACTCAGTGTCCACAAATCAATTAGTCAAATGAAAATGTGAGTAGTGAGTAGTGAATTTTTCTGAAACAATAGATGTATGATATAAAACAATTAAGATGTAATCAAAGTGTGAACGTTCACCATATTTAAAGAGGCTTCACAAAAATATGACATTTACCATTTAGAAATTATAGTCTTTTTAGGCAGAGCACCTCCATTTTCAGGGGATCACAAGTATTTGGGCAGTTGACTGAACATCCTCCCATGTTCTGGAATCAGATTCTTTGGACTCGGACATTGGACTCTAAATGACATCATATATTGGAAAGAAATTATTTCCAGTTTGATGTTTATGAAGATATAAAAAAATACTGTCTAATTTTTTATTAAGTTGATTGTTTTATTTTAAATTAATTGTGGTGGTGTTTAAAGGTAAAATCATGAAAAATGTCATTGCCCAAATACTTCTGGACCTAACTGTACATGTAAGTAATGAATATATCTGTGACAGTAAATTAAATTAGCAAGTAAAGGAAAAGCTAAACTTGCAGTTTCTTTACTAAAATGAATTCTGTGTTGCATGCCCATTACTTAAACGTTATAGTTTTATTTATGGTGTGTTTGTGTATTTTTGTGTGTGAGAAAGTCAAGATTTGACATTTACCATCTTCAAATTTTCTTTAATAGCATGTACTGCCATTAAAGAATTATATATTTTACTATATTTGAGAGCGTTTGATCCAGTGTTCATAGGAAGGAGCTAAATAAATTCAGTAAATCCAGCCTTTAATGGCTAAAATCTTGTTTCCTGACGTGTGTAGCCTGTTCTGACTAGTTCAGTTTTGACAGAGCAGGGCAGGTCTATGCTCCTGGTGTGGGTCAGTGTCCTGCACAGGGTCCTGGGGTCTTCAGCTGAGAAAATAAATCAATGTTCAGTCCCTTCTTGTCTTAGACCGACAAAGCTCTCAAAGTGCAGCTCTCTGCTCACATTTCTTATCATTACCTTCAGAAAAAATTATTCAAATAAATTATGAAAAGAAAAACATATTTGATAGTAGTGTGACAAAACACATGCTTACACAAAAGCACAAGCATTTTTTCACTTACTGCTCACAGTTGTACTATTTGTCATATGTTTTTAGTCACGTGACCTAATTTGTTATTGGAAGAGCAGTACTCAAGAGTTTGGTTTCTACACACAATCGAACACTCAGCTTCCTCTTCCTGCTTCTCAGGAGCTATGAGACTGCATCATGAAAACATCACAGTGGCGTTTCCTTTTAACTTAATGCCAAAGCTTTTAAAGGACTTTCAGTATTACAGTTTTTCTCATTTGCTGTCCACTGTGACAGCACATTTTCAAAACAGTTAACACACTGGCCAAAACTGAAGATGACTGGACAAAATGACATACAAAACAAAACATTAAGAACATGCAAAAAAAGCAGATTTTCCACTCAAACAACAACAACAACAACAACAACGACAAAAAAATACTACACACAGCTTTGGGTGTGGTTTAAACATGGGCCATTTGCTGATACTTCACATAGTTATAGGCAATATTCATATTCTATATGGCACAGTGTTTGTACTGTATTCTGAAAAAATAACAAATTGGAAAAACTAAACAGTATTATATTAGTTTATTATTATATTATATAGTATCAGATTGTACTGTAAATACTACTGTAAAATATCAAACAAACACTTCACAGGTTCTCTATTTCATCCATATTTTCAAATGGCAGCACAGAGGTGGTATGTTTTACAGATGGATACAAAATATTGTTGGTTGAAGAATTTTGCACATGTAGTTGCATATGGTTGACTTAACAGTTCATCATTATGTATCAGCAGTGCTGATAATGCAGTAACAATTGGGGTCTCTGGATGATATGTGGATGACATGTTTTGAAAAAGGAGGTTAAAAAAAGTGTAAATCAATGGAAAAGATGGAGGAGACATCTGCAGTGCCAAGGTGGTGATGATGACAATTAAGTGGACGCCAGATTCATTAAACAGTGAGTGACTTCTCTTCACTGGGCTTAATGTGGACACATAGGGTTATTACGGTCAGCTGCCTCAGAGCATTAAACACAGAGGCATAACATCTGCAGCTTATTCAGTCAATTCAAGGAAACTGAAACAACTATATTTTAAAGGTTTGCATTATACCAAACCACCTCCATTACCATGCTATGCATCGTTGGCAGTGGAGTTTTGTTCTACTGCGGATGGTTTTGTTCTACTGCGGATGGTGGTTACAAAGGGGGAAGGGTTTAGGCTGATTGTTGCAGGCTGAAATGAGGGGAAATGGTGGTCATTGCATTAGAATAAGAGGTGGCAGAGTAGTGGAGGTGTTGAAGGGACAGATCACCCAAGATTATTCAAAATAGGTTGCTATCATTAGCACTGTGCTCAACAAGAGATTGTTGTCCCCACTCTTTCACCTCTTTCTTTTCTCTTTTCTACCTTTTCTTGTCATCTCTCTTGTCCCTGAGTTTTTCCCTCACACAGTTTCCTCTTAAGCAGGTCATGTTCCAGTGTTTAGTACCATATCTGTTCTGATTCAACAATTATAGAATTCTTTGCAGTCTTCCAGGTGAAGTTACCTGGACGTTGACTCATGGCAACTAAACATCTTCTCACACCCATTGCAGCCACAGAATCTGCCTTCTGGAAACGACAACACACCAGCAACAGAAGCTAAACATCTGAAAGTCTTGGCGACATTTTCCAGTATCATTTGGTGCTTATCTGCCACAACCCACCCTCCCCAGGTAGGAGAGAAGTGCTGAAATGATCACCATACTGCCTCAGGACAAAGGAAGATGCATTGTTATCCTAAACACTACGGATTACCATGAAAAAGTAGTGTTACCTTTACAGGATCAACACTCTGAAACTGAAAAGAGGCCCCAACGGCAATTACAAGAGGAAAGTGGCAGTCTGACCAAAACACTTAGAAATGGAAAACAACACTGACAGAGCAACTGTCCACCATTTGTATCCCGGGGAGGCCTCTCTCTGCCTTTATGGACCCCACAGAGCCATTGTCAGCAGCATTACCTGTAACATATAACACTGACAAGAAAGGAGTCCAGTTGCCATGACTCAACTTCCAGATCAAGTTTAAATGTTTCTGTCTTTTCTTCCTCTCAGGACAATATGTAAAGCAGCCAAAGCATGGCTTTTTGGAAATTATGATGATGATGATGATGATGATAAACATATACTATTATCGTAAGCATATTTGGAAACTTTGCTAATGACAAAATATCAATAGAGTGAGACAACAACAACAACAACAACAACAACAATAATAATTATGATTATGATTATTATTATTACACGTCCCCATTAGTATTTACATTTCTTTTCTCATTTACCAACAGCTCACTGCCTTCCTCTGTCTTCCTCCCCTACCGTGTTATAGGAATATACATCTTTCCAGAGTGAACAGAGTGAAACACACCCTCATGAACACATCAGTCCCTTTGTTCTTAGCAAATGTGTTCATTGTTTTATCTTCTCTGTGCTGTTGATGACCTCTCTGCTGTGTTGCAATAAATAAAAAGTAAAAAAAGAAGGGAAGGAACCACTCATGATCAAGGTGCTTTACAGTGCAGATGGACACTGACCTGAATCGACTGTGAAAGCAACATGAGACATTTTATTTATGGCAAAGAAGTGGAATGTTCTCCACTGGCCAAGTGATTTACCTTATCTGAATTCAGCTGAGCAGGGATTTCAGTTTGCAGCAGTAAAACAAAGCCAAAACAATTTAAATCACACAGAATAAAAATAAACTAGTGATCAAATAAAAATGGCTATGATACAGTGTGATAAAGCTGACAGTCTACACTTAAAAACATATTGTTTAACTTCAGATCCACTTTGGTGGGGTGCAGAACCAAAATGAAGAAAAAAGGAGCACTGTTCAAATAGTTATGGACATGATTGTATAGACAATACAAAGAATAACTATTAACAACTAATTATACTCCCTACATCTGCTGTGTTAGCACTGTGATTGTGAGTGTATTAGCCTAATGACTAGAGCAAGTCATTACATGACAGAAGCACTACTTTGCCAAATTACAGCATTTTACAGCTGCTGTGTGACTATAGTTTGTTAGTCTCATTACATTTCTGTTGGTGTGGAAAATAAAACAGTTTTAAGCTGGCTATGGGCTGCACACAGGCAAAGGAGAGGATCTTCTCTAACTAAGAAAGCCACCGCATTCCCAAACTGTCAAATAAATCCAATACTTATATTTTAGATCTGAGTAATGCAGATAAAATAATCAGTATATTTGTTTTTTGAATTAAACCTGTCATGCAGTACGTGCACATCCTCTTCCTTGCAGTGTAGCCATACTCCTCCACAGAGGTTGGCTTCCTGTATGGCAACCCACACATTGTTTGTTGCCAGCGTCAACACAACAAACAATTTCCCAGGTCTTACTGCAGACTTATCATGTGTTTAGGATCACGCCAACACAGAGGGGTTGCTCTTCAGTAGATCACCAGTCATATGGAGCATGCAGCAGGCTGGCAGGCAGGTCTTCGCAGAGGGGTTAAAGTGATGCAGAGTGGCATGTCACAGACAAACCCACTGGCTTTACTCAGTATCTTTATTTTCTGTGCTTGTTGTATCCTAGTTTACTAAAAAAGGTTCTTTGCCATGACGTGACACTATTTTGTTCCCATTGTCCTACGGGGGACAAGGTGTCTCTACCTTTTCCCTTTGGGAACTTTCTGAGGTTGTCACACAAACTCTGCACTTTCCTGTACTTCTCAAGCAGGCAGCCCGCTGTCCTCACATGAGGTCTGTTGATGGAATATGGCTAACGTAGTCATGGATTCACAACATTACTCATCTAAAAACCTCTGGGGATGTGTGGCAGTGAGCTGACACACCCTGACAGATATTAAAAGAGACCCTAAAGTGATGTTTTCATAAAATGCTTATGTGCCATCTCAGCACCTCAAAAGAAGTGTGCTCCATTAACAAATTTTGGGCAAAGTTTGCAGAAGTTGTACAATCCTACAGGATAAGGTGCATGCAAAAAAATCCGGCACTGTGGCAAGGATGAGAGGAAGCTATGCAACACATGGGCATAACATGTTAGTGAAATACATATCCATTTCATTAATTATTGCTTTTCAGCTGAAACTCAGTACAAATCTTGCAGATTACATATCAAACACATTTAGTATAAAAATAAATAATCAAGCTATTAATAGAGAACACTGACACAGATTTCAAGTTTAAAGACTTGAACAGATACTGAACAAGCAAAGGTGACTTTTTTCATCTTCTGAAAAAAAAAAAGAATCAAACAACAGTGGTTTTATCTGACAAGTCCAAATGGTGATCACCACTTATCCTCACTTTGAAGGCGTGGAGGGAAATGTTTGCATGCAAGCTCTGGTAACCAGTTCTATGTATAGTCCATGTGGACTCACACAGAGATGTATGATGTGATCAGGCCAACACAGGGTTCAGGGTTGGAGGTTTTGGGAAGGTTATGATTGAATATACAGTGGCAGCAGAGGGATGAGGACGATAACCATGAGAGACTTGTGCCTTTGCGTGACCTTCTTGTGACCACCCACAGTAAACAAACCATGCCAAAACATCTGGACTTGCATGTTACATCACCAAGGTCTTAGACTTAAAGCACAAAACTCCTGTTAGATTTGTTCCTTAAAAAAGTGACCTTAAATAAAGAGGTTATAAACAGTATAACGCTATTAACCAGGTGTCACTTTCCCATACAAGAAGTGACCTAACCAAAGAATAAAAGACCTGCAGGTGATGTATTAGTGCCTTATCTCCAGTTCTCTACCTCATTCACTCCCCCATGACTGAGAATAAACAAGAGAGTCTATCTCACATCCTCCTTTTGGTTGGTGTATGTGATGTCACTGTCTCTGATCATGTTCCCCTATAGAGACTCAGTATTTCATCCTGCGTTGGCTAAGGTCTTGTGTCCCACTTGTGCGCCTGAGACAATATGCCTGTGACCTGTGGGTCTGGGTTGACAGTTGAGGTCTGTGCTATACATCTGTAACAAAATAAACAAAATGATATGATGAAATTACATGATGTTTGTGTTGGCGAGAAAGTCATAACTGGAGATGCATGTAGTTTTCCCTACAGCGTCTTATCAGCTGTACAGTGCTGAACATGTCATGCAGTGCATATGAGATTTGCAAATTCTAAGCAATTCAGTATTAATATTACTGCTTTAGAAAAGCTTATGGCTTTGCAGGTAGTTAAAAAAATGGTATTTTAATTTTTTGTTTTAATTATAGCTTCTATGAACCCTTTTAAGTACCATTTGAGCACATACCAAGTGCAAGTCATCTGGACCAAAAATCCATTGTTCATTTACAGCTGCAACTTTGGTGATTAAGAAGTTAAAAATCTCCTCCTTGATTATTAACTGACATTTATAACTGCAGACCTATGAAAAAGTATTCAAAGATCATTTGTCATAAGTCAGATAATTCAACTAGTTGTGTATAAAAATTAGATAGAAATAAAGATAGAAATTAGTAATAGATTTTCTTTCCATGCAAATGGAAATAGATCCATGTAACTGTACACTTCCCTGAAACCATCTAGTAGTAGAGGACCAACCAATTACCTGACGCTGCAGTGCATGGAGATGTGTTGCTAGTGTGGCTAAAAATACTGCATTGCTCTAAGGCATTCCTAAATGATTCCTTATCAGTTAATAAAGCCACTAGTTACATCTGATAAGGACTTTACAAATTTAATTATTCTTGCTTTATTCAGTGTTTCATAAGCTAATGTCAGAGAGCACACACAAGCGCCCTCAGTCATTCTTCATCACAGTCGCCTCCACTTCACTGTGCGGAGGTGTATTTCTCAGTGATGTGCACACATTTAAAAAAAAAAAAGATAATGTTACTAAACTCTAGAAAGCTGAGTGCAGTTATGACTTGGCAGCCTTCATCCTACTGGAATAAATCTGCAGTAACTGAACACAAATATTCATGTCTCACAGCCAATTAAACTCATCCAATTAAGCATCTTACCTATAGTGAAAGTGAGATTTAATGAGCCAAAGGTCTGTGAACATGACCTGATTCAAATCACTCTCAAGGTATTTAATCAGAGTCAGTGCTGTAGAAAGCTGCAGTGCGATTCAGCGCCCCTCTAAGTCACTCACAGGCTTTTTGCTTACTATATGACTGATGATATCATCCGTGTTAAAGGTCATGGTCAGGGTAGGTGAGGCACAAATAATGTCCCGCCCAGTGGCGCCCGTGTTTTCATAAATAAACAACAATCCATTTTTTCAGCTAGTGACACATTCTCATCCCATTCTGGAGAATAATTCACGGCAGGATGTGCGAATGATAAATATTAATAATCCAGGGGCCCGATGTTTTGAGAGCCGCTCATCTAGGAGAAAATTCAGGATCAGAAAAACCCAAACATGCATCAACAAATGCTGGCATGGCTGTGGGAAAATGTTAAATATGACAGATTCAGGAAAAATGATAACTTTTGTATGGGTGAACACCAGATACTTTTAGCCAGTAACAAGTTCATATGTTTACTAAATGATGACTTCTAATAATTGTAGTTGATTGTTGAAATATGTAGATGTATATATAGGATGTATATACATACAATGACAATGTAAACCGCTTTGTCCTTTCTAAAATTGCAACAGATGTTTGTCTGCGATGGTATGTCACCCGTGCCTCTCCTTTAAAATCACTAGTCTTAAGTCTCCCTGCAGGATGCAGATGTGTATCATACACTCCCTGTTTCATACCAGCAATATGAGCTTGAGGCTTTGTTGTCTTATTGGGTTTGTATGAGCTGAGAAATCCCAGATCAACAGCCACGCAACTATCTGATGCTGACAAATGTTGTCATCCGCGCAACATCATTCAGGGCAGAATGAGGACACCCACTTGCAGCTGATCGCACAAGCAAACAAACAAATGCAGCTGGGGGTATACGCAGAATCGGGGGGGTGGGTAAATAGATAGTCGGAGAGAGGAGCTTCACCCTGTGGGGTGCCTGCAAACTCCTTTGAAAAGTGCTCTGCATCTCATTCCAAATCAGCACAAAGTCAGCACAAACGAGGGAAAGAGAAGCCTCCTGTCCCCTTCAGGGCAGCAGGAAAAAGGCTGAATGAACTCAAAGCAGATATCTGAGAGGCTCACTGTGTCCCACACTGCACAGCAGAAGATTCAACTGTCGTGTTTCTGCTGGATCGACAGAAGCACTGGGTGTGTGTGATTGATGAATGTTGATAACGCCATCTGATACTTTACACCATCATGTGTGCACACTATGAGACTGTCAATCTTAAATTTGAACCCCTACACTATGAACTCATCCACAGTTATTTGCCATCCTTATTGGTGACTTGTATGCATACAGTTTGTCCAGTACAGTGCACTGGCATTTGTGTATATGTTTGTGTGAGCGATTGACTTGGCTACAGAAGTGCTCAGAAAAACTATCCTCCATATCCTGCTGATGCGTTTCCTTTGAAACCAGAATACTTGTCTAATTCAGCGTAAAATTAAAGAAGTTGAATATGATGCCGCGGTACACAGACGCCTCTGAACCTCACTCAGCCTTGAATGATGAGGAAACTTTCTCTTGTTTAAATGGGTTGCCACAACATTAATCATGACCTGCTGAAAATTCCACTAACAGGAAGAAAAAGAATGGGAAGTATTTGATATTTCCTGTTTCCTTCCTGTGTAAAAGCATTACAGATGAGCTTTTACTCAGTCTGCCCAGTGTGCAGTTCTGGCTAATCCCACCACAGGCCCCCTTGGGAAAGGTGGTGAGGTGGTGTAACAATATATGGAAGTTATTTCAACAGCTTCTGGAAAGGTCAGAGCACTTTGTTACAGAGAGAAGAGGTGACACGACTGTCACACTGACCTGCAGCATATATTCAAAATATCTGACATCATTGTGGAAGAGCAGAAAAAGAAAGGTATTTGGTCTTGTTAGATGCTGATGGAACAAATGACAGTTTCTATTGTTTATCTTTAAATTTAAAAGTTACTAATTCAGTATACCGGCTTTAAAGAATTCTGGACACTGACAGAATAATATTGATTCAATGCAATATTCTACAAATTTACAGCACATAGTATTTAATACCTGAAGGTGCATGAGTCTGCACAGCCTTTCATTTACACAACAGGGAGCCTGAGTTGAAGAGAAAAAGCCTCTTTAAGGATGTTCAGTCTTTGTCATCGTTGTCTAAGGAGAAAATATCTATTCACTTGATGCAGTTTTTCATAAATTGGCTTCAAGATGTTTCTGTACAAGTTTATGTACAAGCTTTCTGCTGCTTTCATCATGAGTTATGTTATCAACAAAGATTGGATCATGTTCCAAACGCAAGCAGGTCCAGGCCATCACACTACCTCCACTGTGCTTCACGTATGAGTTTGTATTGTGTGGATCATGAGCAGATACTTTCCTCTTCCACACTCTGGCCTTTCCATGTTTTCGATAGAGGATAATCTGGGTCTATTCAGCCTATGAAACTTGGGTCTTGGGATTTTCTTCACAGTTCTCACAATTCTTCTATCATCACCTGTTGTTGTTTTCCTTGGTCAGTGTATGTTGCTCAGTACCCCAGTGGTTTCTTTCTTTTTTTTAAGATCATGCAAATTGTTGTATTGTTTATGTCCAATGTTTGTGCATTGCCTCTTTTTGTTTTCCCTCTTTTCTCAGATTCATGTTTTTTTTCCTTCACCAACAGCTCTTTGGTTTATTTATCCTTTTTAACAATAAAGGGACTCCTCACGTGAAAAACCTGAGGCTAAAAGTCATTTGAAGCTGTATAGTTTGAACAATCAATCTCAAAGGACACACCTGGGTAACAGGAAATGCTTGTAGTATCCATGTAGTACACACATGTAGTACTTTCGCTTACCTACAATTGTGATCATCTGATGCACTCACAAATAAAAATAGAAAATAAACATTGCACTTGAATTTTGTAAATTAAACATAACTGAGATATTTATCCAACTTAACTGACTTAAAATACTTAAGTTTACATTTACATGAAATCATTTGGCAGATGCTTTTATCCAAAGCGACTTACAAGTGAGGTACAAAACAAGCAAAACTCTAAGTCAAACAGAAAAAACTAAAGCAAAGCAAAGCACCATCAGGAGAAGTGTGTTCGTTTAATGAGATATAAGTGCATTTTATATGCAAAGAAAGTTACGGGAAAGTTCTGTCTTCAAGTTTATTTGACAAAGTAGTTAAATAAACCTAAACTCATCTTTTGATCTCAATCCAAATGTCACAATACAGCAAACACAAATACCACTCCAGTACCTTTGGCAGGAGCTGCTTAGACAAACAGAATGAATACTGGAAGTTAATGTTGAATAGTTATTCACATCAGTTTATACTGAGCACAGCTGAACAGAACTCTGCAGCAAAGTTCAAGGACATTTCCGTCTCCTGTCTCTTGTCCTCTTATCCTGCAGTTGTCTGTGTGTCAGCATGTGGTGTCTGACTGTGTCTCCTCCCTTCAAAAATATAAATATTACTGCTTTTCAAGAAGTAATATTTATGTTTGCCTGTGCACGAAACATTTGTTTGATGGTGGAACAAAACACGACCCATTTTAGACCATTTGTTTCAGTTCAGCTTTATTTGCATTCAAAAAGCAGCAAAGCTCTGTGATGGGGGGAAGACGGTGGGTATGAGGCTGAGTGCCAGGGTTGAATGGGTAGGAGGTGGTTGGCGAGTGGGGGTGGCTTGTCGTGATGTACCAGCAGGCAGCAGCCTCCCACTGTCATTGTGACTGGTCACAATGACTCATGAAGTTCAATTTCAGAAAATGGAAAAAAAAAAAAAAGCTTCCTTGTGGTGTCCGGGTTAACGGGGTGCCAGAGCAACAACTGTTTGTATTTAGGTACATAATAATAATAATAGAACATGAGAATTATCACATCCTCATGTAGATATTGGAATCTTACTGGCGACTGTTGTTGGTCTTCAAATATCCTGTCCTTTTCCAAAAGGATGAGGTGAGGGTACACTGTCCTGCAGCCCTACTTCTAGCAGGATTTCTGTTGCCTCTTACATGTTAGAGAATCCATTTGTTTTATTAATCAGAACAGGTCTTCAAAAATACAGAATTGTTTGAGAGCATACAGTAATTGAAAGACTAATAATGTGAAAACTGTTCTGCAGGTAACCTGAGTTAATCTAATTCAGCAGAATTACAAACCTACAGTTTTAGATTTCACTTTTTACAAGACCCCTCACCCCTTGCACTGGGCCGTGCCATTAGAACAATGCTGCCAAATAGTGTTGTTGTCAAAAATAGAACAACATCACCATGTTTGCCTCTGGCTCTTTGTGAAGTGCTGGTACTTAAGGTGCCTTTGTTTCTTTTAGAGGAGGACTGTCTGTTACCCCAGCGTCAGTCTTCTTCCTGTTGACTGAAGCCACCACAGCCCAAGGCTGGACTCAGAGCATGATGGAGCGTCACTTTGACAGCAAACGCTCCATGATATCAGCTTCCCCACAGTGAACTTTGTGGATACATTTTTTTCCAACACAATCTCCTAGAGAACAAATATTCAACAGTTTCTCCTGTTTGCTGGACCTGAACTGTTGCTATCAGGCAATGTGAGCACTTATCTCTGGTA